>JAHWFP010077057.1:0-23922 GCA_023313725.1 Lithobius niger
GCCAAAAAAAAAGTGCACAGAAGCTAAATGTTTTCTGCACAATTCATGACTTGGAAAGATATGAAAGTGTTGGTATTAATTAATCCATGAACCTAATGTTTGCGACTTAACATTAGTCCTCTTTATTAGTAGTGTACTGCAATTTTTCTTATCCATTTGGGGCCATGTTTGTTTAAAAATGTTACGTTGATGGGTTTTTTTTTTTTAGAAATAATTTTGGAACAGTTGTAGCTAGTGAGTTGTGGTTTTCCACATTGGAAAGCTGGCGAACAAAAAAGGGTTAAAATGGTGTATTTGAATGTCAAAATCGGTCAATATTTAGTGAAATTATCGTCATTTCCGAGTACATACACCGCAGGGGGAAAAAAATCGAAAAAACCTCGATTTCAATTTCAACTCAACATCGAACGAATAGCCTACTCCATGTTGACAAAACATCGACATCGTGATGCATTAATCGAAAATCGAACAACACTACTTGAATCCAGTGGCACTCGCCACTTTGCCGGTGGACCTTAGTAATCACTAGCCATTTAAAAATTTCTATTCGTCACATACCAAATACATCTTACATAATTTACACGTGCAGAAATCCACCGGCCACTCGCCAACTGGTTATACTATATTTCCTCGTGGCCAATTTAGTCGGTGTGTTGGTGATACACGACTGAGCGTAACTAAATTACTTCACTTTCTTGCACCTTTGGTCTTTCTAATTTATGAGTTTGCGAAATTGTATAATTTTCTTTAGAATCTGTAGTACGGCAGACAAATCTGCAATATAGCCCTTAGCATAATGCCGAAAATCATTAGTGTCTAGCTACACGGTTCCCAAGATATCATACTCGAGTGTCAGGGCTCGTTTACGCGACGAGACCTTCTCGCTCGCCGAAAGATATTTGCTAGGCAACCGTTATTTATTTACGATTAATTTCCCGTTTTACTAAATGAATGCGGTAATAGACAACAAATTAAATGTATTATAAATAACAACACGGACAAAGAACAGAGTGCAACAGTCATTTTAAACATAGCTACAATATTGTTGACATTTCACGTTATTTCCAAAATTTGCTATTCTCGCTGAAAAAAAAAGGTTCTAGCAGTGATCAATCGACGGTAGAATAAATAGCTACTCGCAGCGAGAATGCAAAATCCAACATGGCGTCCATTTCGGGGTTGTCGAATCGAAGGCAAAACATTAAATACCGGCATTCAGAAATCTGTCCGTCGCCTTGTACTGCAATAAAAATTGTTTTCTAGTTGTCAGAAATCTACGCTGCCGTGTTGCGCATCGTACGTCGTGTCGAGAGGCACGAGGAAGGATTTGCGTCCGTGTTGTTGCCATGGTTACTAAGTGCATGGACAACTCGAAAGCCACTTTCTCCAGCAAAGGCGAGAAGCTGCCAGCAGATTTAGTATATTGAACAAGTAAAAGCTAGTAAGCGAGAAAATTGTCCTTGCATAAACGCGCCCTCATTCTTTATTGCTAGTAGCCATTTTGGCGAGTAGTGCTTAATTCAAGTCGTCAACTAGTGATTATCAGTCGCCAAAAAAATAGCGAGAGGTGACCACAATTGGAAAGGGTTGCTGTTAACACCTATGGGGACATTCTGGTATTCTTTCACCTTTTGCGCAGCTGTCTGTGGACGTACTATGTCTAGTATGTCCTGCCATGTTTTTGCACTTTAGTTATTTGATGGCAGCAACCCTCACGAATGTCAATCCAGTAGCAGTCGCCTCTTGGCCAGTAGATGTCTCCATTTCACAATTTCTACTCGACATCTACCAAATACGTCTTGCATGATGCATGGTTTCTCTAATTTATGCATTAACAAAATTCTGCAATTTTCTTCAACTCCAGTATTAATGTAGAAAAAGCTGTTAGGCTATACAGCCCTTACAAATATGAACATAACACTGAAAACCGTTTGTATCTTAGGTTCCAGAGGTATCCCTCTTAGCCAGTTGCCCAGTACGTCTAAAATGAGTATATTCTAATTCGCAATTGTTCTCCACTAAACAACCTCTGTGAACAGAAATTAAGTTTTAAAAATGGTTTCTGTTTTTCTATATCCCGCCCTTGCCGTGTTTTATCAAATTAACCCCAGCCGTCCAGGGGCGTTTAATATGCGATTTACAGTAGCTATTGACTCATTTTTCACTATTTTTTACCCTTCCAGAAACTCCTGGTAAGTGTGGTAATCAAGTAGCCTAGCCTACCAAATTATCGACAGATGGTTTGTTTCGTGTAAGCTAACCTACTTTACTTTTGTCACAAATTATGCTGAAAAAAGTTACGTAGCTGGGGAAGAGATCGGAGTTTAGGATCTTAGAACTCTCTCCAATGCTTCACTTGAATTTTAGTCCTAGGCCTACCTGCCATTAAAGTTGCTCAGCCGCACTCTACAAACACTTACCTTGAAAAAAGCATTAGATAGATTTTCCATGCTGTGCTTAGAATTCTAGCTTTGTGACAAACGTAAACAGCTAATTACTTTGTTCCGTGGTACTCTTAAGCCAGAGAAAATAAATCTGCTTCCTTATAATCAGCCGACTCAGTTTTCATTTTCCCCCGCAAATCAATGTTCCAGCATATTAGCCTAACTGGGTTAAAGAAAATTGTACAATGCAATATGGTTGAAAGTATGGCGAGCACCCAAGAGGCGAATGCTGCCGGACTGACATAGGGCAGTTCACCAACGCACGATATTACCAACTAGGTAGCCTATGTAACTACGTCACTAAGTAAAAGACACTGCGTAGTGGTCTATCAACTAAATTTAAAACAAACCTTTTAAGTACCAATAATTATAATGTGCAAAAACCATTTACACGTTATCTATACCATACAAGACACCTGAAAATGGCAAGTGATCAAAGTAGCAAAAGAACAAACGCCGTTATCACAAGCTATTTGATCACCCTCAATACGGTATCACACTGACGAAACCTCGTGCACAGGTACTAATTTCACTTATAGTACGGTATAAACACAGGGCATCCAGAGTATCCTGCAGAAAGATTAAAACACTCACACGCATACTTACTGAGCTGCTTAGGTAATTGTCACTACTGCTAGAACTGCTGTCATCGATGGCGAGAGGTTCCGTACGACCATTACTTATCACACTCGTGGAGCTCTCGTCATCACTTGACGCATCCGAGTCCACAGAACTACTGCGGCTCTTGTTTATCCGTAGCTTGAACAATCGTCCATCTTTCAACAACTGTCTCGACTTGACAGCAACTTTCATCGCCAGCAACAACTGACGGGTTAGGTCCACCCCTGGCAACACCTCTAGGTTATAATTTTGTTTTACATGCTTCTCGACACTGTGCAGCGATGAACCGCTAGCTTCCCTGAGCTCGCGAATTGTTTTCAACACCACACTTGTCAAATCTGTGTTCTTGGACACTTTCAGCACACGTTTAGAAGCCGCGGTACGGGATGGGTCCTTATACGAACACAGTCCTTTATTGATGACCTTGAGGACTGCACCCTTCTCAACAGCTTTTTGCAGTTCGTCGATGATGGTGTCACGGCTGACTTTGTGGCACTGGCGAACAGCATTGCAAATCCGCTCAACGGATGGCCTCTGCTTCTGGTTTTTAATTTTACGTATTGCTTCTAAGAGCCACTTGGTGAAGTTGGCCGTGGCTGGGCCGCGAACGGCCGAGCCTGCGAACGTTTCTCCCTCCTTCATGTTTCTTCCGTCAAGATGGAGAAAAAAACGTGAGTCACAATCACATTCATGGGTTGGGAGACGTTTACACGACGCCTGCCTTGCAGATGACTCTATCCATAACTCATGACTGCAGTATATGCAGGCCTGTCAATCCAAGCGCACCGCTTGCGCACCCAACGAAGAAACCTGCAACACAAGACGGACCAATTTAGCAAATGTGGTTAAAGCAGATACAAACTATAACGACTCAGTTCACAGGGGACAATCAGCATAAGGCTAGGTTTCAGCAAGTATGCTAAAGCCTAATAAGAAAAAAGAAAACGTTTGGTTGCTGTAGTAACTTTGAAATTAAAACTAGGGACGGTCGGTGGAATTTTTTTATTTAGCTAGGCCTACCTTATTATCAGGCAAGTCAGTGGCTTACACGTACTTTTTTTGACAGTAGGTTCAATTTTATGCATGGTTTGAAAAACGCCGGGATTTTTGTTTATTGGGTTTTGTTGTTATTTATTTATTTATTTATTTTTTATTATTTTTTTTGGGGGGGGGGGGGGGGCTTTAGCGAGTGTTACAAAGTCTATTTTAGGTGTCTGCTATAGTTTTGTCGTGCTTTACAGAAACACTACTGGTGATTGTTAGGCTTGGTTACGATACAATATGCCGTTATTCATTATACTACGAAACACTACAACAACTAACGCACACTTTCACAATGAAGATAGTCTACTATCTGCAAATTTTCAACTACTAACTGTAGTCGTCATCAGGCACTTGCCGCACCTTAAAGGGAAGTTCAAACTCTGTTTATTTAGTTTTCAGTCCAATACAGCGGAAAGACAGCGGCAGTTACGAATTCGAACTGTGTATTGGACTGAAAAACGAACTGTAAACAGAGTTTAAACTTACCTTTAAGGTGCCTGATTACGACTAGTTAGAAGTTGAAAATCTGCAGACAGACCATCTTCATTTGAAAGTGAGCGTTTGTGAGTCTCGTGTGATACAATATAATAAGCAGTCACCACTGTAATGCACCAAATTTATAAAAATATTTCCGTACAAACTATTAGCAAGTAGCGTGAAAATAATTAGTAATCTATTATGAAAGTTAGCTAATATTAACCTTTTTAGTAGGCTAACTTTTAACTTTTTTACTTTCAGGATGTAGTACTAGGGTGGACGATTTTTTAATATGTATAGTAATTAAGATAGGTGAAACAAAAACCACTATTGGGTTAAAATGGTAGGTTTTTTCCCAGATGGGTTGGACATGAAAAAAAATCAGCACCGGGAGGGAAGTGGGTTCTTGGGTTAAGCATTTCTAAAGAAACGACTTCATCCATTTTAAAGTACTGTTACTGTTTTAGAAGGCCTATATCATTGTCTGCACAGCAACACCATGTTTGCTGTCATAACAGGGGCTAAACTTAAATAATTACAATGCTGCTAAGGGAGATGATTATCCCCCAACTGAAGATAACATTACAAGAGGCATGAGGGAGGGGGGGGGGAATAATTAAGAAGAATGGTAGGGTAACCAAAGTTTAGTTATGCATGTTAGTAATGACAGTCAACTAATGCTTGTGAATCTAACTCTCTCAATGTTTTTCTGGTGTAGTAAACAACACTAAGGTTGGTGTCCTGTAATAATATGTTTCGACGCAGTTTATACCTGATACCTTTGTAATTTGTTTTATTAAATCAGGTAGCAACATTATGTAAGGGGACCCCCCGGGGGCGACTTGTGCCAAGGAACAACGCTTGGTTGGTGGTAGAGATGGTCTGCATTAATTGGTGTCGAATTCGTATAGCTTAGCACAATCAGCCCACAGAAACAGTGCTTTATGCAATCTTTTTTTTTAATGTCGGTTATTGATTTTAAAGTAGGCTACTAGACAATGAGACAATGGTGGAACTAAAGTCTAATAGCCCAACAATGAATTATCAAAAAGGAAAAAAAAATATCAAGCATCGTACTGTAGTTAGGCCTACAGCGCCTTGCTTTAATTTAGTACGAAATTAAAGTAGGCCTAACAGATTGCTGTTGGTTCCGAAAAATATTCTGCAATCTGCAACTTCTTCAGACGTACTACTCAGCTCACTCACACGTGGAAATGTTTACGTTTTGTATACACATTTTCAGCCCACTTTTTTTTTTTTTTTTAGTTTTGTGCCAGAAACATTTCCCCACCCCTGCACTAACGATAACAAACACTACAAACTCATTTCATACGTTTAACAATGCCGCAACAGCGATAACCAAAATCACGGCACTGCTGACAACAATACATCAACAATTGATCAGTGCGCAGTTAGGCTTAAATGCTTTTACAGCAACACATTTGTAAATTTCCGATTGCAAACGTGTCATTTTTTCATGAGCGTGCCTACAATTTCAAGAAACGACACGGCTCAAACTCAAACGTGAATTTCCCAGTTTTCGTGCAGAATTTGAACGATCAACAACACAGACACACAAACACAACACAACCATTGACAAAGATTTAGGCCTAAGTCCAAAACACGCATTAGTTCCGACGGACTTCGAGTTGCCCGACTTTTATTAAAATCATACAACCACCCGTGTTGTCAGGACGAACGGGGCCGACACAATAGCAAGAGCCGTGTCACTCTCTCTGCACATATCCGGAGGAGGACACAGTCTGTGTCATAATAATGGTCGCACACTCTTTCTCTTAGTTACCTGGCCACAGCTACTTCATTTTCTCCCCTAATCATCGCAAACCTTTCCCGACTTGCAGCGCACTTCAACACACACCACTTTCGCCACGGAACCCGAATAAATCCACCATTTCAACACGGTCGCAACACACGGGAGACAAAAACAGTTCTTCCCTTCCCCAGGTCACAAAGGCACTCTCTTCTTGCAATAAAGCGATCACTTATATTCGACCATTTTGAAAAACTGGATTGGCTTTGCTTTCCTAGTTTTCCAGCCAAGCGCTTCTTCCCATGGTTTCCAACAAGATGGCGCCGACAAAGGCTCCCACTCGGCCCGACTTGTTATCCCGTTTTCTCGCAAAATCCAAAATGAAACCTACCTGTCACCATTTAGCCGGGAAATATCTTCTTTCAGCTCGAGGATCCTCACGGATTTGGGGGGCCAACTCAATTCGCGCGATCGCAATCCTCGCGAAAAGGCCAGTCACTCCCGTCACTGTCAACCCTCACTTCGCGGAGCGAGCGGGACCCGACTTGCGCGAAAAAACGACGCTCCCAGCCCGATTTCCTGGCGTTTTCACCCGATCGATGGTCGTAACGGGGGTAAATCCATCATTCACGGATCGCCATGGATCTTCAAATTCCTCATTCTTGCGAAAACGCTCTCGCAATTTGCGAAAACACACTTAATAACCTTGAGCTTCGCGACGATAACCAACAAAAAGACGCGAGTAACACAAATATGGCTGGCCGCACCAACAACAGATGCCAGGCCTATTCTTTGGGAGAATTTAGTCACGCATCAGCCCGACGGGTGCGTTTCGCGAATTTTCACGCCCGAACCCCGCACTAAAAACCCCTTCCGAAAATTATTCCCGGCGCCCGTTCGCGCAAGCTTCCTTACTACAATATTGACAAGCGCGTAAAAATCCTACTTGAAATAGATAATCGCCGATTACCTTACCGTTAAGCTGATCGACGCGATATAATCTTCCAACATGGCGTCTATGTTACAAAGATAAATTGCTACACAAGATTCGATTGGCTTATTTGGTTGAATGACGAGTCCTGATTGGCCAGCGATCTTTTCCATTGAGATGCGCGTGGGGTTATTCCCGAATCCCGATCCTGCAAAATGATTTTATTCCATAGCGACAATCGCGTAACATGTGCTGCTTAGTTACCCTTGAAATTCATGCTTCGTGATCCTAAAATAAATAAAAGGAAGAAAAAAAGGAAATAAAGGAAAGGGCAAGCAGTCAAGGCGTGAGGATTAAGAAACGCCGTTACATTAAACGCTTACAGGACGGCAACGGAAATATCCCCCCGTAAAAGCACTTAAGGAGCGACATAAAAAAGGGAAGGGTTTCAATGGGGTGAGAGGACGTCACTTAATAACAGCCCCCTTTCCGCCCGCAGCCACAAGCCAGCTGCGTGATGACACCAAATTTTCGCAATTAAGAATTCAAATAGGCCTAAAAATGGGAAAAGGCTGCAACTGTCAATTGCATTATATGTTCCTACAGTTGGCATGAAGGCACAGATCTGTATGAAAGATGCATTATATATTTAAAAAAAAAGCCGTTGTCAACATTTTGATTGCGCCATTCTAGCCGCGAAATGTGACCACAACATGTCCGCTGTTAGCTATTATTTATGCCAGACTCCCGCCTCGCTGTCCGTCATGCTTGGAGCTATGTTTACTTAAAGTGAGTTGAATCCATATCGCTTGCGACGGGGTGTAATAGCTCCAGGTGATAGTTTAAAACTCCCCCTTCAACACCATCGAGGCTATTACCGCTAAAAGAAAAATGAAAGAAAAAAAAGAAAGCGCTGATGGCAAATAATATTTAAATAAAAACCATAATTTTAAAAGCAGCACTTCAATAGACAAGGGCGCTCACGACGTAAAACGACGACAGAGGTTTCGCAGCGAGTAAATTTCGAACTATGCAGAACTAGGTGTAAACTCGTTTCGCCGAATTTTTTTTTTTTACCAAATTGTCTGCCTCGCTCCAGCTGCCGCGCTCACCGCGGCGAAACGTATAACAGAAACCGCAACACTAATCACAAATGCATTCAACCAGAAATGCATTAATAATTTAACAATTTTTTAGAATTTTTTCCCATTTCGTTGAATTTTGGCAGGAGCTTAAAACGACAAAACGAGGAAGTAACTTCGGCATCATACGCCTTTCTCGTTTCTGTTTCGGTGGGGGTAAGAGATTGTCTCCCCAGCTTTCCCCGATTTCAGGCTAGTAACAAAAGAAAATAATTTTTTTTGCCGGAATAAATTTGTCAACTGTATGTTGACAATAATACGAGGATGTAAGTTTTATTCGTGTAAAACTTCTTTCTTAACAAAACGAGATTAGCTCGTCACAGGGTTCGTCACACATAGAAAATTCAAGGATTTTGTCTTAAAAAAACAGTATAATTTTTTAAGGACTTTTTCAAGGACCTTTCTTAACGTCAATAAAATGTTTCCGTTTTAATCGTGCACGTGATGGGAGAAAAAAAGCCACGAAGAAAGAAAAGTCAAGAGAAAAAAGAAATTTCGGGAAAAAAAGCCGGAGGGGGGAAATAGGTTAGGTCAGTTGCCTTGGCTCGAATTTCACCAAGTAGAATAAAAAGGCAAAAATTGCACAATTCAAATAGTTAGTGTGACGTTTTATTAAATGATTTTGATATCTTTGGTATACCATCCCGCGTCGCCGTGCAGCCGCTAGCAGCCAGTCTGGTTAGGACTAAACGAATTACAGGAAGCCCATGCTACGCACGGATAGTGTTGGATGTACAATGGAAACACGACCAATCAAATTTTTGCTCATACCGGATAACACGCTGATTTTCGTTCGCTTCGCTCATTCAATCATCAATCCCCGACCCCTTTCCTGGACCCGGTTCCATGCATTGACACTTGAATATTTCGATGGGAAATAAATAAATACGCTTTCGTTGAAACCTTTAGCCCGGCAGCTTTGGTATTTTTTTGTCTGGAAAGGCAGAAGTAAATCGCCGAAAACGCCTTATTAGTATGTTGTTTTCAATTTGTTGCCTTTTTGTTGCCGATCACTTTCCAACGTAGCAATGATAGTTTAAAGTGATTGTTAAAGCTGTTGTTAGAGTATACTTACTTAAAAACATAATGACTTAAAAGTAGCGGTAGTGCTGTTGATTTCCACGATCTTATTATTTAGATAAAAGTAGTGACTTAAAATATAGTAATGCTGTTGATTTCTACGATCTTATTATTTGAATACTTACGTACTAATTCGTTGTTGCATTTGATATACCGTTGAGTACGCCCGCTTACTACACATCGTCGAAGGTAGAGCTACGGCGGTAAAACCAAGCTGCCGTACTGCATCTGGAAAAAAATACCGCGTAGTACCTCAGTTATGCAACACCAGGAGGCGATGTAGGGACACATTTCTCGATTATTGCGTAGTAGCTTTTCGCTCACATACGCAACTTGTCTATTCCAACCTAATAGGAACGCCGACTACTATTAAAGGTGCCTACCTCCATGTCGACTTTCCTGTAGGATTCGAGTTTTACAACATTAGTTCAAACATATTTTTTTTTACACGTACGAAACTGTTTTTCTACATTCACTCAAACCTGGGATGCACGATGATAGTAGAGGGTATGGCCATTTAAAGCTACTAAAGAGAAAAAATTTTGTCGCGTGGGTTTTCCGTTTTACCATTGCACTTTATAGTACCTTTCTAGTTAGAGTTACCTAAATTACTTGCAAAAATTTGAACCTCCATAATGTGCGGACTTCTGTTATTCAAGATAATACCAAACTCTTATTACACAAATGAATGTGCTTCATCGGAATCAGTTGGTTACTTTACGTTTGGCGGGGGAATGGGGAGGGGGGACGAGGGATGGCGGGAGACATGGAGGAACACAACGTCATAGTTATAATCAAAGGTCTTCATCGTGGTTAATAAATGAAAACTATAAAAAAAAAAAACACTAATTAGTCATTTTTACTGTAACTATAATGTGGAGGGGGAGCAAAAAAATAATAATTTAAAATCCTCAAAAAAAGGAGCCATTTCATTTTAGAATGCTGTCAGATCAGAACTATACTTCACCTGTCTAGAATCACCCGTCTTTAGATGGGATGTCATCCATGCAATAATACATCGGCGATAGCGTGGCAAACGCTTGTAAAACATGGTTAGAAGTGTGTGCCACGTCAAGGATAATTTCAGGCCCTTTGCGTTTAAACGATAGGTGTTTAAAATGTCAAGCCATGTCAAAGTAATAAAAAATAAAAATCAACACACAGACAATCAGTCGTTCGTAATAAGAGCTGAGTTGATTTTATTAAGGAGCTGGGACCCCTATGGGACCCATGGACAACAAGTCAACAACTAGATAACAAACAACTAATAATACATAAAGAATACAGCATAACTATCTAATTAATATAGATAGTTACACTGTTTTCTTTATTTATTATTAGTACAAAAGACATTATACAAAATTCAATGTGACCACTTCTAAAGATACTTTACAAACCTAGCCTTACGTAGTGTCCTCCACGGGTGCTGACATGCGACCGGGACTCCAACAGCTGACCCTTAGTGACTGGCCAGAACCGAAGTGGCAGATTCTGCAAGCTGCCAAAAGCTAACAATGTAGCAGATAGTTTTCCACTGACTCCCACATTGGTCCACAACCTTAGTTAAGGTCCAAGTGTCATCCCAAGCTCAAGACCATTCAACCCGACACGGCCTGTTCGACGATGTAAAAGAAGCCTTGCTTCATTCCACGTAAAACAGCCCAGATCTAGCATTGCCCCTAAGGAGGGCTGAACAGAGAAGAGATTGCATCCTTTTTCCTCTCCCAGCCAGTCCACCTTTCACAATACCTGAATCATACCATCAAGAATTGGACTAACAGGAGATGACACCATTTCCACACAGTCGCTTACTCGGCTACAGTCATCCACTATCTCATTCCCTATGCAACCCGTGTGACCCAGCACCCACATGAGACGAAATAGAATACCCATGTATTTGCCCGGAAGAGTTCCAGCACCATGACGTGATCCATGCCCAGTCATCTGAATCGCGCTTCAAGAAACTTTATAAAGAAGACTCAGTAACCGACAGAATGGTGAAACTATTAACGTTCAGGTCCAAGCCAATGTCAATACTACTGAACGATCTAGCAACTCCGCCATACGAACATTCGGCGCCGACAGTAGATTCTTTACCTAGGTTAGTTTAAGATCTAACAATGATTTCTACACCACTCGTCCAGTTAGAACTATCGCAGGATGCATCACAAAAAATGCCAACACATACCACCTGCTTTCACCCGACTCCTAGAGCTGCATGAACCCAAATCAATAACTTTCACACCAAGCCCAGGAGCTGAATGAAGGCTGCTAAGACAACGGTTTAAAAACTAGCTAGAGGAGAGTTGAGAAACAATTGGATACCACCCGTTGCTTCCCTTAACTGGAGCGAAGCAAGGCCGAAGGCCGAGCAGAGCTCTGTTTATGAATACACTCGAATGCAATCTTTGTAATCGCAACACTCAATAACTAATGCATTACTTTAAACTAGACTTTACACATTGATAGTGGTACACCCAGAGATGGTTTGTAAAAAAAATAAATAAATAAATAAAATCAGACATGTCTTTGAGGAATAATGAAGGTGACAAAACGGTGTGGCTACTGACACTTTGCCAATGGATTAACTGTCATGGATGTAATGCGCGCTGAAGTTTCCACCAGCATTAATTCTCAACTGGACGTCAAGTCTGATGCTTTCCAACAAAAGTTCTCCAAATATGCGGTGCTTTGTCTGTTGAAAAATTCTCGCCGCAACCGCCGTCAATGCCATCCAGCAACCCAGTAATAAAGCAAATGGGCAAAGACACAAGATGCGATGACGTAACTGAAAAGCTGAGCCACAACACTGTCTCCAATGCAACACGGGTTGCTGCCTGTGCCCGATGTATTGTTTCAACATTATTATTTTTTTTAACATATGTTTATGCAACTTTAATTCATTGTGTGATTAATAATCGCTTCGTTCCATTTTGTCGCCATTGTATCTGATGGCGCCCTAGTAGCTTTAGATATTTCCTAGTCAAGGACAGTCCAACAAATACTACAGACAATGTCTTGCTTCCCGCGTCCAAGATTTCTTGCCACTACCTTGAGGAGTTCACCCTTCACCCGTTCCTTCTGCCTGGTGATTCCTGCATCCGCTAGTTGGGCCGGGGACTGATGTCGATCCGAAGCAGCCCATGATGAGCCATAAACATTTTGTTAACTGCAACTTGAATCCTCTCCTGGTTAAGTTGCACAAAAACGGTAGGTGAAAATCGATTCTTGATTGGGTAAAACTCTGGTAGAGATTGGTGAGAACTGCTTGAATAAATGCACCCTATTCCCCCAGTCAAGAATGCTAGGGTTCTGGATTCTTGCTCTATTGAAGCACAAACAATAATACCCTCCTCCTTCCCTACCATACCGACATCAAAACTAATTCCCAAATAAAGGACATTAGAATTTTCCACACGCTGTCCTGCTATTGTCAGATGACCCTTGGAACTTTCCACTGCAAGAAAATGACTAATTGCGATTTTCCTGGAAAAACATACGTACATACCTCGACCACTCAGCCACCCTTCCACCAGTGTATGACCAGTTGCAGAGCAAAGAGGATGACGTCAAGGCTTTCCACCACAAGCCAGGTCACAGAGTAGTCTGCAAAAGCTGCAACATTGGATAAGCGTGAAACGTAAGCCAGAAGAGAATTTAAAAGGACTACAAAAGTCACAGTGCTAAGGCAGCTACCACGTGGCGTACTACAGAACAGTTGCTCCCAGCCCTCGTGACAAACACACGATTCTTAAAGGCGCCTGTTCACCATTTCGATAGCGTTGCCCATATTCTAAACACAGCATCCACGTTCCAAATTCTCCATCATCCAATAGGCCGATGTGGGTCACATGATCTCGTTCTAGTTATTAAAAATCGCGGGGCTGCTGCGAATAGTGTTGTTCCATTTTTAATTTGCCGCTATTTTCTTTGTATTGCTCGAAGATTCTATGGTGCTGCATCTAGAAGGTGAAAAGGCGCCTTTAAGAGATGGATAAATGTCTACTAACACACCTCACTCAGAACACTGAAGATCCATTCAAGAAACACCGTGTCATACGCAGCTTGAATGTCAAGAAATAACGCTACAACAAAGCTGCCTCTAGCTCATGCTTCTCAGATCCCAGTCAAAAGACATAAAATATTATCTTTTGAACTCCTGCCTCTCTGAAAACTAATCTGTGCTTAATGAAGCCAGTTCTCCTTCAAAATGCCAACTTAGACCCATAGCGATCACTCACTCCAAAACCTTCCCAACACAAGAGAACAAAACAATTGACCTGAAAGCTGACAAGAACGACCAGCTTTTTCTCGCTTTTGGCACCTGGACAATTATTGCAACTTTCCAAGCCCGAGGAGCTCGATCACCTGCCTAAAATCGCTGAAACGGTTGACATAGTTCTTCCGAATCCTGCCAAGCGAGGTCAACCGTGAATATTGCGCTTTGTCTAAGCCAAGCGCACCATCGCAAGTCACACTGAGTGCAACTTCCAGTTCTGCCATTGAGATGGAAAAATTTAAGGAATCCTGGTAAATCTATCACAACATAGCTGGGATCTCTTACCCTATGGCTCAGAGTAAATTTGAGCAAACTGTATTTAGAGCTTCTGCCAAACTTTTACCTTTCCACCAAACTCCTTGCCTGAAAGGATAAAATGCCCACTATGCCTTAAGTTTCCATCTGCCTCGGTCGTTTAGACACCAGACGTTATTAGTTTGGAAGATCCCCTTGCAACCTCTCTAGACAGTTTGGAGCCAAAAGCTCCTCTTCCTAGATCTGATGACCAGTCTAGCCTGAACGACTTGCTTCAGAGATTCTTCCAAGCAAATGTCACTCCACTAGCATTTAAGGCAACAGAGGGTGCTTCTCCTGCTCCAGACTGCCACCCAACAATCTCTAGTCCACTATAATACGGCATTTGTTAACCGCTTTAGAAAACGTTTGCTCCAGACAAGCTCTAAGCTCCATTTACGTAAACAGTTCCCCATAGTCATGATCCAAGGTAGGGCAGAATACGGTCGCAACCACACCATGCCCCTTTTGTGTCCAGCTGTATTTCCTAGTTGCACTGACTGAAATAGGGAGGTGATCAGTGCCCCGAAAGATCATCAGATACACCACAAAGCAAATAACTTGTAACACTAGTTGAACACATGCCACACCTGGTACTGATTCTTGTAGTGTTCCACAAAACACCTGATAAAGATATAACGAGTCCGCTGTAAAGGTACCTCTCTTGTCATGCTTGAGAATCCCATGAAAAGCTGCGGTGAGCAGTGAAATCCCCAAATGAATTAACAGGTGCGGAAGAAACTTCAACCACTGTCCCCATCCATTGGTAGCAACATTTCCGTGGATAAACATAAACACAATAGAAAACCAGGCATCACTCTACCAGACAAGCACTTCCACACAGATCAACCCAGATCAAACTGCAAGTGACAGCACTCTCTGGGAAATTGTTGAATAAACAGATAACAGAATTCCAGGCTCTGCTTTTAGTTGGTATACTTCACACTTTTCAGACATGTTGTAGCAATTCCCAGAATATGCATTTTGGCTATCAAACCAACTACTTCGCCCACGTTCTGCACCAAATCACAGGCGTTCCAAAAATCCAGTGCTGGAGCTAGTTTTTTCTAAGGAGGGTTGCAAGGAAAAAATGTTGGGCCCCTCTTTAACAAGTAAACTAACAAGTAAACTCTGCTTTGCACCACCCCTAATTGCGGCACTGCAAAAACCTATTAAGTGTGAAAACTTGGCTATCAAACTAACCTAAAGACCACACTTCCCACACCTTCAGAATCAGCCTGGTATATAGCACTAGACTCCTGTGAAACCACGTCAGACTTATCTTCACTAGACTGAACACTGATACTATCACTGTAGTCTTTAGACTTGGCCCCATTTTCTTCAAACTTCAATAGGTTCAGCATACTAAACCGACTGTCGGTCGCAATTGCACTGCTTCCAACCTGGACAAAGGGTTTGGGAACCAACTGTATCTAGCACAAGACTTCCCCTTGGCCACTTCCAGGTGACAGAGTGCGAACTTGGTAATGATGGTAAAGTTGGGCCGCTGAAAGAATGACTTGGCACGCATCGAGTGTCATCCGTTTTGCCTGTAAGCAGGATAGCGTTCTACCTGGAAAACTGGGAAATTTCAGGGAATTTAGAAAGTCTGGAAAACTCAGGGAATTTGACAAAAGTGTACTGAGTTTCAGGGAATTTGAACATTTTTCGGAAATTCTTATTCCTCTGTACAGGTTAGCTAATTCGTATTTCACTTTTTACTTTTAAATCCTTCACTTAATTATTTCAGTTAAAATTATCTCGTTCTTTTTGTTTCATTTTTGATAAAGCAAAGACTCCTTAGGCTAAAGTAATACGGGTGGTTACGTTTTAAGTGCGTTTCTAGTTTTGTTCAGATTATGGCATTCCTACTCTTTACCAGACCAGCAATGCAATTTTCGATTTAGCAAAGTGATGCGATGCAGTTAATGCTACTTGAATAAAACGTGAAAAAAAAAAGTTCCAGTCCCGTACTGCATCTTCTTTCGGTCGAAAAAAAAAATCAGGGGAAAATGTCAGTATTGGTCTGGAAAACCTAGAAAAATCAGGGAATTTCATCATGAAGTTTTGAACGCCACCATGGTAGGACAGGTGCACCTTGCCGACACGCGAGTTCAAGCGAACCCAGACATGGCGGTGAATTCAACTTCGTTAAGGAAGCGCTCTAAAACTTAAAACCATCAAGCCCGGGAGATAGTTTAAAACGTCGTAAAGTATTTCGAATCTAGGTGAGTGAATGTGGAGAGTTCAGCACTAACACAGAAGCCATAAAGTGTGCAGTGTCTGCTACTGGAGTGTCGTGAAGTTTTGCTATGCGTCTCATGCAAGGTGTGTTAGGCCTATTGCTTTCACCAGCAAGTGCTGTACATACGTCGGGAAAAAATGGCCCATTTGTGAAACTATGCCCATTGGACGAGATTTCATTTTAGTAACATAGGTAGTTTTCAATGGCTAAGAGTGCACCTTGCATGCACCTGAAACAGGAGAGCGAGGTCACGACTTCAACACTCGATGATAACATCAAGTCATTCTCTGCATGGCCCGAGTTTAACACTGTTGCAACGATTCCAACACTACCATTCCCATTATTACTTCCGTCCATTCCTACCTTCCTAACTGTTTCTTCTGTGCCAGGAGAACTGATGGAGTTGAGGTCAACGAAAATTCCCTCCGGCCCACTGACCAATACCACTCTACCACCTCGTTACGCTGAAACTACTAGAATCTGGTTAGCAGGCATATTTCTTTCCACTTGTTCCATGCTTGATGCTGGCTTCTATACAGGGCCTTTGCCTCACAATCTCTGCTCCTTTGCTTCAGGTGGTATTTCAAGCGCAAAGCTCCAGCAAATGATGGAAGACAAATGAGACAGGACTACTCAAGAAAGTCTCTGCACTTCCCATGTTACCTAGCTTTGCAAAACCGAGTCATGTGTTCCCTGTACCTACAGAATAAACATAAAAGAGGCCGGTCCGTTATGGCTAACAAGGCCATCATGTTATCCATATTGAGTCTGCCATCCAGTGAGATAGTTGGCCGAGTTCCAATAACACCTGATACATTAGTTTCAGAAAGTCTTATCCTGTCAAAATTTGACTTTTCTCTGATCACACTCTGGACTACTGCTTAGTTCACAGCACGACGGATGTCCTTGACATAGGGCGGCAACCAGTGGACATTAATGTACCTACTGACAGCAGCATCTTTTTCGTTTCTGTATTTCGCATCACCATTTTATAGATGTTGTTCGCTCACAAGGTCCCTAGCGTGATGATCTACTCCAAGGGAACTACTTCTTTAATAGTATATCTGTAATGCTCTGGAATAGAGGGGCACCCTGATGCCCTTCCCAACGTAATAATCAAATTCTTCATACCAGGACCTCTCAACCCACCTCGGTATACCTGATTCGAAGTCTGGTTGGTTCTCTAGCTCACTCTAGATTCATCTGCCATGTTGTATTCTTGCTCCATCATCACTTTCGAGGGCCCTGGGGTCCCATTAAATTAAAAAAAAAAATTTTAATTTTTAATTAATTAATATTTTTTTAAATATTAGCAGAAAATACTCGTGCTTGTGCTCAAGATCTCAATGTGTACCCCCACCCCCAAAAAAACCCCACAAATTGCTGTGAAAGTAATAACAGTATAACGAGCCGAAAAATCCCTAAAATTGACAGTTATCGAGGGCAGTAGACGAATTCAACCCCACATACTTTGTTACAGCATAGTCGTGCTTGGACTAAATGGAAGAATGGTGCAACAAGGAGGTGGGGCACACCAGGTCGGAGTAAAGTTGCAACAATGCTTCGGGGGAGGGGGAGGGGGGAAGCAACATTATCATCCAGCGAACTGGCTTTTACGCTCTTTGGTAAATCAGTTAATCAGAATTCGTTTTTGACAACCAAAATGAAATGATCCGTGTTTTCGCATAAATTTTCCAGTTTTAAATCGTAGGGTGCCAAGACTATAATTATGAGAACTTAAGGCCTCAAAATTGGGCGGTCAATGTGATTGAACGATTTAGTTAGTTCTTCAGTGCGGGCTTGGGGAAGCTGATTGAATTGTTTCCAAATTGTTTTCCTCGATTATCTGCAAGTACTTTACTTACTTCACGCTCTCACACCTATATCAAACTACACTACTCAACCTAGACATAACCTAATCCAACAATACCGAGGATTGCAGAGGTCTACAAGGCGACTACAGATAACCAGAGCTTTAGAGTGATGTGTACACCAAACGCACCGACGAACATAGATCCTCCTGAGACACACACAGAATCTTAGACTCAATTGGAGTGCCCAACACAATCTAGATAACTGTGGGAGTGCGGCATTGACAAAATGCCTAGTCGCCTTACAAAAACTGATGGTCTTGTGCAGGGATCGAACAATACACGCAGAAAGCGGTGGGACTCCAAGAGCCAGGAGCAATGTATTCGTCCTGTCCCTGGGCACAAACCAACGCTGCACCCCCCACAGAGGGCAGTCTAAGAGAAAGTGCTTCACAGTCTCGTCCACACCATAACAGGCACAAACAGACGAGTGCACCCATCCCAAATGAAACAGCTGGAACAGAAGCTGCACAAGTCCCGTACGCAGCCTGGAGACCAATCCAGCATCCTTGAGGGTAAGGCTGTTCAGGAGCCTGGGACAAGCCAGAGATGGATGCAGGCTGAAGAGGGACTGCCCTCTTAGTGGAAGAGGACCACTCAGCATCCCACTCTTCACCAAAGATCCTACTGACCACCGGCCGCAAGTCACGGGAACTCGGAGCAAAGATGACCTGGTTGACACCCTCTTCTGAGCACCGCTTGGCGAGCCAGTCCGCCAGTTCATTTCCAAAGGACCCGGAGTGACTCTTGACCCAACCAATAAAGACAAGCTGACAACACTGACAGGCAGCAAAGAGCTTCAACTCAATTTTGCACACAACCGGGTGAAAGCACTGCAGAGACTTGAAACCACTCTGGAGGAAACCAATACTCGTGAGGGAGTCAGTCAGCACACAAAATTCGGGAAAAAACCAACAACACCCATTACACCACCACATAGTCACTTTGCTCAAAGTCTTGTATATGAAAGTGTCCACTACAACAACCGTAGAGGCAACACCATGACCGAGAAGTACACAACTCGCACCGAATGTCCACGAGTCTGGTCACGGAGAACAGGGAGAGGAAGCACCCTACATGAAAACTCACACCGGAATCCCAGCAGTATCTACAAAATGCGCAACCGCTCTCAACCTACCGAGAGAACCACCACCCTCTGTGAGAGAGAGGAGTGCTTCTATAGTTGGGCTCAGCTGAAAATAGCCATCCGAAGACTCACGATGGAGCGCAAATGCATGGCAGTACAGGAGAAAATGTTCCCGTGTAAAGTCCACGTAACACACAGGACAGAGTGGGGACATCCCAACCGAAATTGATGGGCTTGAAGGAGAGTGTACCCAGTGCTCAAACGTGAGACAGCCTTCGCAGTGCGAAACTGCAGACTGCCCAGAGCAGAGGACAAACCACACTCTAGCTGAATCTGGTACAACTGGTGACCCACCGTCGGGTCTCTCAGCGCACCTGTCCACTGTTCACAAAACCAATGAGAAATAATAGGCCTCTTAGCCTGGGGCACTTGGAGAAGAGACACACCCTCAGCACCATCGGACGCCAATTTCGCAACGCCGTTAGCTAGCTCATTGCCATGTGTCTCTGCGTGACCCCTGACACACATGAGCGACACAACACTCACACGAAATGCTACCCACAGCCATTTGCACACCGGAAAGACAAGTGGGTCCTCACGCTCAAATTCATAACTGCCCTCCGCAACAACAGCGATTGCGGATTTTGAGTCCGAAAGGATTGTAAAGATCGGTAGTGTCAACTTTAAGGCCTTATCCAGGGCAACTGAGATTACGCATAACTCACTCTTCACGCCGGATGAGACTAGATCTAAACGACGGAGACGGAACACCTTCAGAGTCGGAATCGCCACCCCAATACCACCAGACCACGACCATCTGTTGAACGACGCATCGCAATATATCTCACACCCAGCAACACCGGCTTGAAACACTGAAGACAGATACGGGCACCACACCCACGGGCTGAATAGTAATGCCCAGAGGCTGGCAAGAAGCTAACCGTTACAGCAGGGATGCACCATGGCCAGGAGTGCCCAAAACGCTGCGTGCAATGGGGCCAACGTCGCAATAATCCTGGAGGACACCACCCACAGGGTCTCCCCGACCTCTGGCCTGGGTAATGCCAAATGTTACAAAGCAGCTACATGTAACAATGATGCATCCATGCTTGTCACAAGGAAATGAATTGAATTTATTTGAGCCTGAGCTCTAAGCCGTACGCCTTAGTACATTAGCTAAATTTATCCTAATTTCAACAGTACAACAGACAAAGCAACAGAACTGACCAAAATAAATGACCAGGCCACACGACATGAAACACGCCTTCTACTCTCGGGTTACGGAAGTTAATGAAAGATGCATTGAATGAGTGAGCAATAAGCAACTGCCTCGGGGTAATTTACCCTTCCACCTCCCGAAACATACGTTGCACCTCTCCCCCCAAACCTTCCCCAAATATGCTTCCTCACCATTCTATTAGCTCCACTCCAGTTTCGTTTTTGATTCTGTCTGTCACTTTAACATAAGAAAATGTGCCAACATATTAGATGCAGCCATGACCGTACCAACAGAATAAAACGACCTGACGACACGACGTGAAAAACGCCTACCACTCCTGTATGCTCTCGAAAATATATGTACTTACATTCATCTTCCGGAATTACTGTGTTATTTAAATCCACCCAAAACCAAAACTGGTATAAGAGAAGCCGCCAAGTTTCAAAAAAAGGGCCGGCCTTTCAAAGTAGTGATATCATTCCAGGGAAAGTCTGCCAAGGTTAATCCTGTTAGCCGAGTTAATCGCACCTACTAATAATTCGAAAGTTAAATGAAATCTAGAACATTGCTATGGCGGTAGCAATCTTCAAGTTTTCATTTAACGCCCAAAGTATTATTAGGTGCTATTAACTTGCCTAACAGGATTAATCTTGGAGGCCTTTCCCTGGTTGAATGATATCACTACTTTGAAAGGCCGACCCTTTTTTGAAACTTGGTGGCTTCACTTATACCAGTTTTGGTTTTGGGTGGATATCATAGCTTTCATATGACTGAACGAACGAAGGATCAGACGGTTTAATCGTCCACTCTACCTTTTCTGTCTGGAGGAATTTTAAGTCTACAAATTTGCTCATTCATAATTTTCACATTTGCCGTGGCCCAATTAGCCGTTACGTCAGCGAAATTGACACAGTTTGACGCCGATTTTTCGTTCACTTCGTTCACTCAATCAGCGCATCTCTCCTCACTTGGCCCTACCTCGGTTAACGTTAATCATTCAATCACTTAGTTACCATGGTGTTCACGCACACATAATTGTCCCTTTTATCGTCGTGGGGCAGATAATTTAGTTTGGATTCGTGTACCGTCACAAAACACCGACCAAACCTTTGCAATAAAAGATACTCCGTCTCTTAGTGAACCATTCCATTCCATTCTGAATTTTAATTGAGGCCGCGGCCTGCTGCCATGCGCCACCTATTTGCAACAACAATGAATTCTGACAATTAGGTACTGAAACGATAAACGTGTAACACTTAACCATGTTATAATATACTGTTGGATGACAATACAAACAATGGTTACAACAATAATTTTGCACTTACGAGCCACTTCAGGGCCACGTGCTTCTAGCTGCAACCCCCATTTTAGAAAAAGGCACTTCCCCATATGACGCTTTACCTGTCTGCCGAAATTTAGATCTGGCAACTTTCCCTAATCAGCTGTAGACGTGCCGTTATATACCCTATCAAAATTAACATGGAAGCCTGCGGACTAGTTACTAGCTACCAGTAACACAAATTCAACGTTATTGAGGACACTTTTTCTCTATGAAGGACACGTTTCCACATTTTCGTGTTGACGTTTTCTTCGTTACTGGACCCAAGACACTTGATTCAAACGATTTACAAAGGTTTCTACCGCATGAGAATTTACACCAGTATGCTGAAGTCACGTATAAGTTGGTTTCAGTTAAAAGACAGAGTCTGCTAGTGCGGCCGCCTTTTTTTCATCAACAATCATTTTTTAACAATCGGATGCCTACAATCGGACGATCTACTGTTACTTGGCGGCGACACACTAGCGTGTGTCTAGATTACACATTTCACTATTAGGTCAACTTTACTTCTAGATTATCCCGTCTTCATGACGGGCTTCACAACAAATTGAAGGTGTAAAATGCTTTAAAATATAACCAACCACATATTCGTGAAACACGACTGATAAAGCAGCTTCGTCGACAATTGCGTAAACCTGGAACCATTGACTTGCTTTTAACAAATAAAAACAGCATAGATTTGAGAAATCCGGCCGTTTTAACTATAAACCTTTAACTATAAACGGCCGGATTTCTCAATTTATGCTGTTTTTGTTTGTTAAGGGCAAGTCAATGGTTTCGGGTTTCCACAATTGTCAACGAAGCTGCTTTATCAGTCGTGTCTGACGAACATGTGGTTGATTATATTTAAAACACTTTACACCTTCAATTTATTTTCAAACATCCAGCACGTAACGCAGTTTGTTTTCAATAAGGGCAGAAGTGACGCGTCTCTACAGACAACCACTATCTAATCTTTGAGAACAACACGTTTAACAAGGAAACGTTGCCGAGAAACCATGTCTTTTATCTGAGTCGTTTGATACCAAAAGATAATACAATCGTACAACAACAAAAAAAAAACAAGTATAAAAAGTGTTTGTCGTCAGTTGAAATTCTTAGAAGACGACAAAGAAGTAGAAGAATTTACAGAGAAATACAAACAAAATCTAGTGTTAAAGATATGTGGAAAACTTATTAACTTTTATACTCGTTCTTTAAGATTCCTACACAGAAAAAAGGAAATCGTACGATTACACATCGGTTTAAGTTTATGTCCATAGTTCGTTTTGAAAGAAGGGATCGGTAGAACTGGTGGGAGTTAAAACTACCACGGGAAAAAATACCCCTGAAAAAATATCCCGGGAAAAAAACCCTTGTAAAAAATACACCCGGGAAAAATACACTCTGGAAAAATATCCCCGCGAAAAATACCCCTTGGAAAAAATACCTCCAGGAAAAATACCCCTTGGAAAAAATACCTCCGGGAAAAATACCCCTTGGAGAAATACACCCGGAAGAAAAACATCAAATAACAAAACTTTACACAAAGAAGTTATCCTGTGTGACGTCTTCAAGAAGTAAAATGTGAGATCAAGACACACGCTAGCGTGTCACCGACAAGTTGTTGTTTCATTGTTGTTGTTGCATGAAGGCGGCAAGCGTAAGCATGTGTCTTTATCTGAAGCAAAAGTTTTATTAATAAAAAAAAAACGTATCGTTAAAAGTTAAAAGTAAGGGTCTAAAAGTCAAAACCTGTAAGGAACACACGGACAAGCTTTGACCGTAAGGGTGCATTTATAACATTGATTTCGACGCGTACGCGTGACGCTCGGCGCGGGAAACTAGAGTTTTTCCCATGCTCAACGCTGAAGCGCGACCATTTACAATTGTAGACCAGGTGGGCCAACGCGCGCGTTTTGCTATTTTCAAGCGTCACGCGAATATCTAGTGGACCTAGATCGGTGAGCGCCAAGCGACGCTCGCACGCTTAGTTGTTGCATGCTGGGATAGGAAAATGGCGGCATCAACGGATTGCATCGGCGCCACAAGAAAGGAAAACGTGGTGTGCTAAAAGGTTGAATGCTCAAAATAAACGT
>JAHWFP010077060.1:12593-52054 GCA_023313725.1 Lithobius niger
ATGGCTGATGAGGAAAGGCAGTCGTTTGGCCTCTAGCTGAGTCGATTCTGAAGATAGTTTCTCACACAATGCATTTATGGCAGTGTGAAGAGCATCAGCCTGCGAAGCAGCACGTAGACCTAGGCAAAGGAGACGGTCATTGTCTTTGAGAAGGGACCCTTTTTACCTTTCGAGGAATAAAAAGAGTTGCGCTGAAATCCATTTTGAGATGAACACAGTCTGAGCTCATGTATCAAAGTTTCTAGGGTTGGCAGCTCCATTGCCAGTGGGACGAAAGAAGGAAATTTATCGGCCAGGACGAGGAGGTGGAGAATCCTTATCCCACTCCAATGGGTCACCTTTGCCATGGAGCAGTCCTCTATTGCGCAGGGGTAGTTGACTGACCTAGGACCGCATGTTGCCGAGGAAGGCGGTCGTGCAATCCAAAACCGAAGCCAGTGGAAAGACCCTGGTTTTTGATGGAACCCACAGTAGGAGACAAAGGCTTGTAAAGAAAGCAGTCAGGATAATGTCCTTGACGGTCTTAGAAGGTCCGGCAGAGGGATTTCTGAAGTGCCCAGGTCATCAGCGAAGGAGGCGGCGAAGTAAGCATGTCAAGAGACATCTTGGCCAGAAGCGACTGAAGAATGGTGAGTATCCTTGGTGACGGCAGAGGCCGCGTCGAAGCCGCTGTCGTCGATAATGGTGACTGGTCGAGAAGGCCGACGAGGGAATGGAGGCGGTGGTTGACGCAAGACTGAAGTTTGGTTGCTGCAAGAACGCAAAGGTGAGCAGCGACAATACGAAGGCCCTTCAAGGGAAGCCCGTTATCGCTTGTAAACGTCATGTTTTTGGAGGCGGGAGCAGCAGCGACCCAGTCCTGAGTGTATTGACTCGGGGACGAGGTAAGGTTTCCGCTTGTAACTTGTGGAGCTAAGGAGCTAAGGGCATTATCCATGAGCAAGTGTGCCTTCTTGCGGAGAGAGGTTCAGCTGAGTATCAACCCCTACTGAAGCTGAGGGCCTGAGGAACAACGAGAAGACCTAGATGAAAGATCCAGGGAGCCGAACGGTGCATTGCGGCGGGACTAGACCTCCTTGGCCTTGCAGAGTTCGGACTGAAGTAAGCGAAGGTCCGGTACGGGGCCACGACCTGACCGCATGGAACAGGCGATGTTGTGGTGGTTTCCAACGTAGCTCCTTCGGGGGCCAAAGGGTGGGCAGGCGAACGGCATGGCGACAGAGAGCCACCAGACTAAGGCTGCATCGCGTGCGAACGACGGCAAGCTGCGGAAAGGGTGGAGAATCCAGGCGGAAGCAGTGACTGAGGGTCAATCGGAAAGGAGGAGGAGGGCGAAGGCGACAGAGTGGTAATCCCGCCGAAGCTTCCTTAGGCGTGCCTTTGGGACGCAGCATCTTGACGAAGGATGATGGAACCTCGGTAGCACAGACCGCTGTATTTTCACTTTGGAGTAACAAAGCTGTCCGAGCGCTACGGCTGAAGAAAAAATGGCATACGGTCGCTCGCATTGCTTTTATATAAGAGGGATGTGCATGCGTACTGGGCTGTGTAGCTGGATGGCAATATAACTTTAATCTCTAGAGTAACAGCATTGGAGAAGGAGAATGCTAGAATTCCAGGTAATGGATTTTATCGTTGGCATATAGAAATAGAGAATTGTGAAATACAACACAAGTGCTCGCATTTTAGTCTTCAGTACAGCGAACGCTGCGAAGACCATTACTAACGACTTCGTCTGTCACTCTGACCATCCGTTCGTCGCCTTTTTCACCCTTACACTTTACCAAACAGTCCTTCAAACCACGTGTGGTTTAGGGCTAATTTTCGACAGTTTGTATTTTGGTTTTCCAAAATACAAACTGTGGAAAATTCGCCCTAAACCACACGTGGTTTGAAGGACTGTTTGGTAAAGTGTAACAGTGTTTCTTTATAATTTGAATTGTACCAAGTAAAATGAGCCTATCGGCATTTAAAAAGCCTTTTTCACCATTATACTGTCCAAATGTTAGCTAAAAAACATGGTAAATTAAGACATCGTGGCTTCCTTATAGCTAATAGGCTTTCTCATTTAAGTCAATGAAATAGTAACATTTGATACACATTTAATTCTAACCACTATAGTGAGACACGCAACCGTAAAAACAAACGGATTTCGTTAACACCACACACATAGTTTCATTTAATAGTCTCGATGCCGTCCGTGTTGCATGGATGAATAGGCATACTCTCGAATCCAATTCTCCGTTAGCGGTTTCTGAAGAAATTAAAACGGCAGGTGTAAAGATTTAGGCAGAAAGTAGGAGAGGATGAAAGAGAACCCGTAAAACCAGGAAGCTGAAGTCTTTGTTTGCCACGATTCTCCGACCTGTAACATGTGGTCTTAATTTCACCAATGCTCTCCTCCTACATCTCTTGGCAAATTCCGGACAGTTATGTTCCCGAAAGTTGAAAACAAGGCACCAATGCACAAATGGTGTGGATCCTTGGAATTAAGCCTCCTAGCACATTTCAAATTGTCTTTTCCCATACAGGAACGAAGGGACAGGGAACGAAAGCACACGCGATATGTGAACACAATCACATCCCAAACAAACTGTGAGAAAAGTGGGAAACAGGGTGTAGCCTAGCTGCAGTTATGTTACCTAGGGAGCGCAATCGGAAGAGCCTTAAGAATCTTAATTAAGTGTAAGGTTAAGTTTTGGGATGGAATGCATTTCCAAAACGGAAAGTTAAAAATATAGGTCAGTATTTTAGGATAACAGTAAAATCTAAAACTAGGCCTAAAAGCTAACACATTTTTAACTGGGAATCGGGATGGTTACTAGTTTTAGATTAAATCGCTGTTGCAGTGCACGATAAAGGTGTGCGTCTCACCATTTTTCGAAAGTGGCGGAAGTGTACAGAAGACCTGTTGCAACTAGGTAATCACTGCAGCAACTTGTTTTATTCAAAGAATATCTTTATGCAGACTTTTTTAATTCTTACCGGTGCCTTTTCACTAATAGCAAAATCCTTGGTAATTCCCTGCCAATCGTCAATGTAATTTACGCTTATATCTGCCCCAACCATTTGCGATTGCACATTGGAACCACTTAAGCCAAAGGCCATGTAGTCATTTTTACCTGAAACAAAGAAGTTAACTTAAATTCAGCGTCAACAAAAAACATTCAATGACAAAATATCACTTATGCAGCTGAAAACTTATTTTCCATGGAGGCGTGAGCAACAATGTAATCCGATACAAAGCATAAATTTAAAAAAATAATGTAAAAACCATTCACTTTGAACAATTTAAGTTATTAAGGAGTTGAGAAATATATTACCAGAAGTTGAAGTCGTTAAGCTGCTAAAGGGAACGTAAGCTGCCGTGGTTTACAGAGGAATTAAAATTAAAAGCTGGGTTACCAGTTAACCTTTTGGGACTTGTGAAAAATACCAGAAAATATTTCCCACTAACAAATTAAGGTCAAATAATCCTATTTCAATGTCCATCATTCTTTACAATAGTAACTTTCTTGCTGCACCGCATAAGCTGTAGATGGATAAAGTAGTTTTAAATTAAATGAGTTAAAGACTTAAAACTGTTTTAGTAACAGTCTTTTCAGTTTTTCATCTTTATGGATTGAATGTCAGTTGTGCAAGTCATGTGACAATGATAATCATAATTTCCTCACAAAGTGTGGTCGTTTTTAGACATGGTACAAAAACAAATACCATTTTCTGCTGATTATGCATTACACACTTCCTGCGTACAATTTTTTTCCCCCAACATGTATAAATTCAACGTCTACAAAAATAGAGATACTGGCCTATAACAAATACCGTAATCATTGGAAAATATGCAAATCGTCTATATCTGAATGTTGTAGAGCTTCCATCACTTCGAACTTGGCGAGGTAATATTGCCATGAGAAAGACAGTTTGCCCTAATTGTAATTATTTTACGGTTAAGTTAATTTATCTCACCTATCATCCCTGCTAATTCAATAGTGATAGCTCGACCAAACACGTCCCAGCTAACTTGCAGATTTCGATGGAGCTGTTCACAATTTGCCAAGCGGTTTTCATGGGGCTGAAACAGTAAATTGCTATTTAGGGTCTGATCTTAAAAGAGTACAAATTAATGCAGTTGAACCTCAATTATTCAAACTAAGTGTGCAGAGGTGTTAGCATACATATACGCAAAAAGAAGAAATTACACTCTTATTCAAGCAGGGCAGAACCTCAACAACATAACATGTAGGTTGTCCTAGGTACTCATAACAAGACTGGTATAAAAGTACTGCCATGTGGCAAGTGTCAGGAAATCCTTCATTTGTTTATAGTTGTGGCCTTTGGTTCCTACAAGTAGGGGAGCATCAAAGAAATCGGCAAGATAGGAACCTTCAAGGTTACACACAATTTTAAAAACCTGCAAATTAAGTTTCCAATTTTTCCGGCACATTCAAGTTTGAAACAATCGAGGCAGCCTTAATAATTAGGGATCCACTTGTACAAATTTCGATGCCTTTGTAACTTTTAAATAGGCCTACTTTAACAGTAAAAGTAGTAAAGCCCAAACAAACGAAAGATTATTCTCAATGAAAACAAAAAAATACTAACATGCTCAAAGAACATGGTTCACATTTTTGGCAAGAAACCGTGATATTTCCAACTTGTCTGCATTTAAACGACTACTTTTCATCACAAATGTCAGCTGCTGTACTGAATGCACTTCAGATGGCACTAATGCAGATGGCACTGACAAATATTTTTGCACAATGTCAGCTAAAATGTAAATATGTTCCTGTGCAGTATACACCAGTTGGTCCAAATAGACTGAGTGAATTGACTTATCAGGTATTCTAGTTTCAGCTTTGTTTCATGAAGTTGTCGGGGCTACAGAAACAGCATTATCTGACAGCAACGTTCCTAAAATGAGTCCTAAAACTTCATACTGAGAACACTGTTGAGGACTTGGTAGTTGACTGCTGCTGTGCTGGACTGCTGGCTATTATAACGAGTGTCCGATGCAGAAGCCAAACTTGAAATAGTTAATCCTCGTTTAATATGGAATAATCATGACAAATTTTGGTTTACATTAAAACAATTATTCTCAACACAAGAATTGACGAGAATAGAACACTGGACTCTGAAGCCCTGCTTTTTATATGCTCCAGTCGGCTCCAAGGCTCAACCAGACAACCAATCAGCACATGAGTTCATTAACCAATACAGTTCTTGGTTGCAAAGTTTTACCAATCGTGGCCAACAACTCTTGGCCATGGCCACGTTCTCTTGCACGTCCGCCCATGGTTTACGCGCAAAACCCAAAAGTCCTTGCTGTTCAACAAATGATTTGGTGCCAACAAAAGTCAATCACCATTTCAAGCATAGTTTTCCGCCTTATTTGTACAACAGCACAGAAGTTGGTATGAGGGTGAGCCGATGTCCATACACCCCCCATACTTCAAGTACTTTTTTTAGGGGAAAAAAGGCTGGAAAGCACAAGTCCATTGGAAACAAATCAGGAAAGCACAAGTCAATTAGGATGCACACACATCAGTTGCAATATAGTAGCTGCCTTTTTTTTACTCATCCTTACACAAAATGTCGGCTTAAAGTATCAGCATTGGAATTTTTCTTCCCAGCTTTATGACAAATATCAAAGTCGTAATCCTGGGATCCTAGCGACCAACGAAGTAGCCTACCCTTTTTTGTACCTTGATTCTTTAACCACACAAGAGGATTGTGATCACTTAAGATTAAAAATCTTGAGCCCACAAACAACACTGGATGCTCATTGCCATCATTGTCTTCCTGGCACAAAATTGCTGCCATGTCCATTTGAATCAAAAATCTCTTTGAATAATCCGGTGCATGTAATACCGGTTTCTTAGTAATTGCGGCTTTAAGAGCCTGAAACACGTGTTCATACGCATCAGTACATTCTACCGTTGTAGGTTCAGATGCTTTCAATTTGTCAAAGGACTAGCAATCTGAGCAAAGTTTGGTATGCAATGTTGATAATAGCCTACTAACCCTGGTATTGACCTTATTTCTTTCTTAGTTTTGGGCCTATGTAACTGACTGACAGCGAAAACTTTGATGTCCGTAGGGGACCTAACACCACCGCCCACCGGCACCAGTCGATACCAAATTTATAATTGATAACAAATTCGAAATAAACTTATAATGAATAGTAGCTATTTTTGAACACTGATATATATCGGTCAACTCAGTAGTTTTACTTTGGTTAAAGTTCATGACAAATACTCGCTGTACAATAAAGCTGAACCAAAAGTCAAAGGTTTTCACCTCAAAACTTGCGAATTTTCAACAGCCTTTACTGGTTGGCTTAACTGCCTGAAGAAGCCAAACAGTAAGACTGTTGAAAATTCGCAAGTTTGAGATGAAAACCTTTGACTTTTGGTTCAGCGTTATTGCACAGCGAGTATTCGTCAGGAGCCATTTTCATTTTGTGCGCATTTTTGGCTGAAGCGTTGCGTTAATTGAGAAGCACAAGAAGAAAAAATTGATTTCCAACATAATAATTTGTTGGAAGACCAACAGCGTGGTTGTTCAAAGTCCAGTAAAGGTTGCAAACTACACATGTGTTATACAAGGTGCAGGTTATACCAGAGTTTATCCACCAACTAGGTTTTTTTTATGGTGAGAGTTATCTGACAGGAGAGTTACACATGTGAAATCACTGTAACCAATTATTACAGTTAAAAAAAAAAAGGGTTGCTTGACCTTTAAAAAAAAAACGGGGTTTTAACCCTAAAAATAGTTTTTACTTCCTAAAATACTTACCTGTATTTTGAGCTTTCCAAGTTTGGAAATGCTTTTCGTCCCAAATTCAAACCAAAACTTACAAGCCCTTGCAGCGGCGCTTCCTGGGGCGCATGGCCATAGCCGTGCCCCAATCCCGCTAGCGTCACAGTTTGTTCAACCGGTCTCTTAGGAGCCGTTCAACGCGGGAGGTGGGGGGGGGGTCCCATCCAGGTAAGTATTTTAGGATAAGGAAAAACTATTTTTAGGGTTAAAACCACGTTTTTACTGCTGTCCTAAAATACTTACCTGTATTTTGAGCTCATTTTGTCACACCCCTAGAGGCGCCAAACCCGTGCCCTGCAAGGCTTAAAGAGAAGAAAGTAATAACACCCACTTACCCTTTCTTACTCTTACTTCCTCTGTTTCTCCACGACTTTACCTGCCACCACAAATGTATGATTGTTCGTACGGCTCTCTACTCCCCGCAGGTAATGAGCAATGAAAGTCGTCCTGCTCTTCCAGATCCCTGCTGCTAGCACCTCCTCCATGGGGGTCCCTGTAGCCAAGGTCCACGACGTTACCATGTCCCGCAACTCGTGGGCGTTATTCCCTTTACTCTTTCCACCAGTGTGAGTGGAACCGTGTGCTCCTGCAATTACTTTACAGATCCATCGTCCTAGGATTGGGGCGGCACCTTCTCGCGGGTCGGTTCACCTGCCTCCGAGATCCTCACAAACAGGGGTTTCCATGGTGCTCCCCCTTTCACTTTCTCAACGTTGTTCCTCTCCACCACCTTCTTGGTTGCGGCCAAGTAGAATCGAAGTGCCCGCACCGGGCACAGGAGTCCCTCGACACACTCCCTGCCCGTTAAGGAAGACAGTGCCTGAAGAATGATGGATGAGGGGGTCTCGTCTGGTTGTAGCGGCTTGGCCCTGAACACTGGGGGTTGCAGGAGGAAGATTCTGGACCAGTTACTAGTGTTCCTAAGGTACTCCCTACCTCTCGCCAGTGCCGCTAACTCTCCTTGCCTTGTGGCTGTAGCGAGCGCCACTAAAAATACCGTCTTCAGTGTCAAATTGGTGAACGATGCTCTTCCTAATGGTTCAAACACGGGGCAGGACAGGTAGTCCAAGACCTATGCGAGGTCTCATTGCTGGCACAGTTGTTTTGTCCTGGGCCTCGCGACGCAGAATGATTGCACAAGTCGTGTAATCACCGGGTTCGTGACTACACCTGACATACCCTTTAGTGCCAACATCGAGTTGATCGATGCCCTGTATCCTTTGATGGTCGCGGGCGCCAATCCTGTACTAAAAAGAGATTGAAGAAAGTCACACACTTGTTGCACCGACGGTGCACACGGGTTCACTCTGACTCCTCACACCACTTGCACCAGCCCTTCCATTTACGTTCGTAAACATCCGATGATGAGGACCTCAGGCACTTAACCACTTGCTGCGAAACACTCCTCGAGAATCCCCCTTTCACGAGTTCCTCAGTCATAGTCTCCACCCGTGAAGGTGCAGGGCCGTGACGTTCGGGTGGAGCTCTTGCCCCCATTTCTGGGACAGAAGTGTCGGCCAGAAGGGTAGTGGCACCGGTGCTTCCTTGGCTGCCCTCCGCAGGTCCCACCTCCCACATAGGTGCCACCAGGATGAAGGACCCGGTCGACTCCCTGATCTTGTTGAGTACTCCCTGTATGAGACAGAATGGGGGAAAAGCGTACGCATCCATCCCGTCCCAAGACACGCTCATGCTCTGTCCCCACCGCCCTCTCGTCTGGGTACGGGGAGAAGAAGAGCGGGAGCGGCTGTTTCTCCTTGTCGCAAAGAGATCCACTTGCGGCCTCCACCATCTCTTGAACAGCGCCGCACACGCTTCGGGGTACAACATCCATTCCGTCGTCGGGGCTTAACCTCCCCTGGAGAGTTCAGCCGCGAGCACGTTCAGGCAACCCGCTATGTGCCACAGTTGCAAGGTTATCCTGTGCTCCTCGCACACCTGGAACAGCCTTCCGACCCCGAGGTATAGGGTTGCCGACCGCAAGCCCTCGCCCCGCCGGATGTAAGATATCACCGAAGTATTGTCCGACATCACTGTCACCACCGAGTTGCGAATCTTCGTGGCCCACTGAGAAATCGCCAGAACCACTGCCCGCAGCTCCAAAACGTTGATGCGAAGACGTGCTTACTCCCGAGACCAGATCCCGGCCAACTGCTCTTCCCCCAGGCTTGCACCCCACCCCTTGGAGGATGCATCCGTGAGCAGAAGCCAATCCGACGCCGGGTTCCGCACTGGAACCCCCTGTTGGAGGTTCAACTTCGATAACCACGACGACGTCTCCGCGATGCAGGCTGCAGGCTGGAGCGTAGCGAGTCCTCCCAACTCTTATTCGGTTGCCACTCGACTTGGCGGAACCAGTGTAACGGGCGGACTTTCCACCTCCCCAACGAAATGAGGTCCGCACACGAGTCTAGCATGCCTATTACTCACGAGAGCTCCCTGGCTGTTTAGTCCAGTAGGTCCTGAATCGCCGTCCTCACTTTGTCCACTCTCGCACTCGCGGGTCGCACCTTGAAGCTCCTGAAGTCGAAGAACGCTCCCAGGAAGTTGAAGGTCTGGGTCGGGAATAACCGCGTGATTTTGCGTGATTCACCCCCAAACCTAGGTGTTGCAGGAGCCGTGTACATAAGCCCGTGTCCATCTGAAGGCCGTTCCGGTTCTGGTTGCACAGGAGCCAGTCGTCCAGGTAGGCAAAGGCCCGGATACCCCACGGATGTAACCTCGCGATGACCGGGCGCACCAGTAGGGTGAACACATACGGCGCCGTGCGAGGCCGAATGGCAGCACCTTGAAGTGGAACACTTTCCCTTGACACACTAAACAGAAAAAATGGTAGACGGATGGGTGCAGGGGGATATGGAGGTATGCGTCCTCCAAATCCACAGACAAAGAGAAGTCCCCTTTCTTCAAACCCTCCCGGATGGACGACAGGGTTTCCATCTTGAAGTGAACTGCATGAATCAACCCGTTCAACTGCCGCAAGTTGAAAATCAGTCTCTGACCGCCGTCGCTCTTCGGGATAACCCTCGCAGGACTGTGGAACCCCAGGGTTCTCTGCGGTGATTCTTGTATCGCCCCCTTTCGGAGCAAGTCCGCTACCTCCTGCGCAAACTTGGTGTCTCCGGGCGTTCCAGTAGCCACCTTGGAGGTTCCTTTACGAGTGGGTGCTTTTGCACGAAGCATGGGATATAGCCACTGCCTACCACGGAAAGCACGAATCGGTCTTGCGTAATGAGTCGCCACTTGTCCACCTGGTGTCTGACCCTCCCTCCCACCTGGCCATGAAGGGGAGGGGGGGCAAAGAGACGCCATAAACTCGTCAATTCCTGCCCGCTGGAGGTTTTCTACCCCCCCCCCCAAATTTCTGGGGAAGAACCCTCTGGAGTAGGCCCCTTTGACACGTCCACCACCTCTGTTGCTTGTTGATGGCTTGGGTCAAGTAGAAGGTCTGCTCGCGGCCGGGCCTCCCGACCCCGCCACCAGGGGCCCTTATCCGTTGCTGTGCGTTAATTTATCCCACATCTCGGGAGCCAGGGCCAGGAGTTGTCTGTCAAACAGGAACGTGGATTTATGAATCGGGAGTAGGCGAAGCTTCTTTAGCGTATCTTTACAAATCCCTTCCTTCGCGCCGTTAAGGTACGCATCCCATTACGTATGCAGAACAGAGTTAACAGGCAGCGCGTACCCCAGTTCAGTGAATCCGTGTGAAATTCCGACCCTTTCCTCATAAGCTTCACCATTGCCTCTACCTCACTAATGTTACGTTCTTCTACCGGTGCCGTTAAAAACTCCTTCAGTTTTGCTGTTGCTGCCGGAGTAAACGAGGTCCACTGACGAGGATGCTCTCAGGTGCGCCCTTACCACCTTCTTCGTACTGGTTCGTGGCCACCTTGACCACTGGTGGCTTCTGCAAACAAGAATCCATTTCCATTTTCACTTCCCCTGGCACATAGTCGGTCTCTTCGTAGGTACGGTACCGCTTAAGCCGAGGGGCGATCGCATTGCTCACAGAAGAGAAAAATTGTCCCTTTTTCAAGTCTGGTGGGGGCAAGGGTTCACCTGTAGAAAGCACTTTACCCTTATCCCTTAACGCTCCCCCTGTCACAAGGAGCTGCCTAAAAAGCACCTGTGACTGGGGCAAATCCACTGCCAGCATCACTAGTCTATCATCGGCATTAGCGTATAGGAAGGCTGGTGGGTCGCCCGGTTTCAGCGCGCGAACCTCCACTTTTGGGCAGAAAAGGTTGGGAAGGGGAGGTGAGTCGTAAACTTCATCGACAACCCAACCCCACTCGATTGTCTCTTGCGTCGCTTCATTATTGTCACCTGACGACGAGGTATGCCCCCCCCCCCAGCGTTGCTTTGGCCATCCGTGTCCTGCGTGTTCACTGGTGGTGGGTGAGGAGAGGGAGGGGGAGGCGGCAGTGCCGCAACCCCCTGTTGCAGTAAACCCGGCACCTGCTGCGGCCCCATCTGGACAGGCGCGGGCACGGGAGGTAGCACAGTCAGTTGGTTCGGCGGGTAAAAGTAGCCACCCTGTCCCTGCTGCCATTGTCCACCGTTCCATGCCCACGGCGGCATAGCTCTGGCACTCTGCCGCCCACTGGTACCTGTCCGACCAGTCCTGGTGTCCTACCTCTGCCCCAGGCTGTGCTGACTATCCCACACCAGACCTGCAACTGTCCACCTGTCCGAGGATCGGTCCCATTAAGTGTCCCTTGCAGTCCCGGAACCTGTCCATGGCCAGTCCCGCTGCAGTCCACTGTCCCCACTCTCCACTCCCGTGGACCCCCCCGCTCACTGTTCGCCTGACAGTGCAGGTGGGACTAAGCTGTCGCAGACTGGTTGTCCGCCCTATGGGAGTGACCCGGGTCGGCTAACGCAGTCCCGTCAGTTGCACGTATCATTCGTTTAGTAGAACGATCGTCGACATCAATTAAACCAGTCCCCATACGTACCGGTGAGAGTGGCGGCGTGTAAGAACGTCCGGTGTCCAAATTTCACTAGACGTCACAGACGCCACTCCTTAAATTCACGCACAGGTCCAAGAAACTTCTCGAAGGTCTGAAGCACTTCCGTATGAATCACTAGGTTACGCTGCGCCGCCGTCACCATTCGGGACACCAAGGCCGCCATGTCCTCCTGTCCCCTTGTCTTGTTAACAAAGGAGTCAGACACGCTGGACATCACTAACGATTCGTCGCCAGATTCGAACGAAAATTCCTCTAACAACTGAGAGTCTCGTAGAGAGTCTTAGCTACTTTTTCCGCACGTTTCCTTTTACGATAGTTATTTTTCCTAGACGAATCATGCCATGTAGCCATAATTTCGTCCATTACTAACCTGTCCATTGTCTCGCAAAACTCACCACATAGCTAGATCGCAAAATCGCAAATCCGACAGATCCTACATCATGGGTGCGGATATTTGGGGTTTAATCTTTGACCACAACCATGTCCTTCCTTCCCTGGGCAGGTTTTAGCCTTGAGTTTGATTTATCCACCACAATTTCACAAAAAAAAACTTAATCTGTAGAACGAAAAACGAAGCGACCTGTCAGATCGCGTCCCAAACAAACTGTGTCGCTAGCGGGATTGGGGGTTGCGGCACGGCTATGGCCATGCACCCCAGGGAGCGCCGTTGCAAGGGCTTGTAAGTTTTGGTTTGAATTTGGGACGAAAAGGATTTCCAAACTTGGAAAGCTCAAAATACAAGTAAGTATTTTAGGATAGCAGTAAAACCTAAATGTTATACTTACGATGATGTTGACGAGTGCCGGGGGAACAGTCAAATCTTGAGGAAATTTCAAAAAGCCATAGCTTTGCTTGGTTTCTACATTCCAAACACTCAGCCAATGTACTTCAAAAACAGTCAGATTGCCTGGCATTTCCAATATAATAGACTGCTTGGAGTAGGCATGCAAAGGGCTTAAACTAAACAAAATAAGGTCAATTAATACTCAAACCAATTTTTAAATCAATAGTTACTTTTAACCATAACCCCCTAAATGGTACAAGCTACAAATGGGATCTAATTATTCATCTGAGGGATCTGGGAAGGGGTGCTTAAGTTCCTCTGAGGCCTGCAGTTTTGTGCATTTGAAACGTTAAAATGTAAAGCTTTGCTGGTTTAGATTCTGGTACCGGCTGCCAACCCATCGGAATCACAGCGACGGGCGACGCTACGTCGCAGTACGGCTGGCGATGTTGCAGTACGATTTATTCCATGTTTTTTCTTTCACGAGCTTATTTTTTTTGGTAATTTTACCAAAATTTAATCGATTTTGATGTTAAAATGCACCATTTGAACAGTTTTTTCGAGAGCGTTTGAATGGTGCTATTGTCAAGATGATAGGTTGGGTCGTTTTTCAAGTTAATTAGCAAAAAATAACCAATAAAGGTCTTGAAAGAAAAGTTCTTGCAATAAACTTGTTCATGAACCCAAATAGGCCTAACTGAAAATTTTGCACAACGCAAAATTTCGCCTTCACCCCCTACCTGCAGACAGACTACAGACACCCTCCCTCTCCCCACAGACACCATTTTTGGTTTGTAAAACACTTGTCGTACACAGCCTGAAAATATTCTGCTTCTAGGGCTGTTTATACCAGTAGTACCAGAATCGGACCAGCACCAGGTTAGTTAGTACAGGAAAGTACCAGAACCAGCATTTTTTCCCCTGGAATCTCCACTTTCGAAGTCATGTGCAATTGTCCTAGTAAGGCTGGGCAAAGCAGCTTTCTTTGACCCGAAACGATCCCAAGTCAGTCATTAAAAGAAACACACCAACACCAAATTCCAATCCCGAGTACTAATAACAAATCTTGACAACTGATCCCAATTTCCAATTAACTGAAAAACTATAATACCGAGTACTAAGGCTTGTACCAAACGACAATTTTTTAGCCAAACCGAACCAAACTGAAGAAACCTTAAATAAGCCGAACACCTAGCACTTCCGAACCGAATAAAAATGTACCAAACCACTCTGTTTTAACCCTTAAAGTGCTGAGGATGAGATAACTCGCCAAAAACACAAGCCCAGCTTTGAGTCCTAAAAACAGAGTCCAAAGTATGAACGAGATGGCCAACAATGGAGAAACGACAACAATGCTAGGTTCCCTTAACAAGCCGACTCTAGAGACGGCCGTGGCCGAGTTGGCAGAGGCGTGTGCCTGAAGTTAAAGAGCTCCTTCAAGTTGCTAGTTCGAGTCCCGTCCAGGTTACCCCTACTTTTGTGAAAATAGAAAATTAATTCAGCAGTCTAAGGGTTAAACTAAAATGTAAAAGAACTCAGTTCACAAAGATTCATCAAAACACAAGTTTCTTAACAAATGTAGGTTATTTTCACATGGACTTGTAAGTCCATAGATGTTTTGTAACCCTGTTTAAACGAAAAAAAATCTCCACTACTTTTACATTTTCCCTTATAACTTCTGAACCGTTAGAGCTAGGAACTAGTGGTTTGGACGAACAGAAAGCTGGCGAAAAAACCTTCAAAACGGTGTATTCAAACATCAAAATTCGTTGATTAGAAGTGAAATATGTCTGGTTTGGTATTTTGTGTTTGAAAGGCCAAACACCCTCTGTTCAGCCATGTTCGGTTCGGTTCGGTTCGGTTCGGTTCGGTTTGGTTTGTTCCGTTCGGTACAGCCTTACTGAGTACTGAAACATGTATTTCAAGAAAAAGTACTTTTGAAATCATTGCATAAATAAATAAATAAATAAATCGTAAATGCACATTATACTATTAAAAAGTATTAGTTTAAAATAATATTCCGCAGCTCAGAACTAAGAAAATACTCATCTTGCTCACTTCAAAATAAGGAAGGAAATTTACGACAGTATACCAACTGTCTTCATCAGACACGATCAAGAAAAATAAGTCTTCTGGTTACATCTTTTTCATCTGCTATTTTGCATGAAAAAAAACATACACGCCCCTAATATTTACAACGCAAGAGCAAGGCAGGGGCTTTGCTGGGTCAAATGGCATGGCCTCCACGATTTACAAGGTCCAGCCTCCTACTTCATTTACCATTTCCATCACTCCACTCTCGCTGCAGCACGCTATCGAAGTCTTTTCCCACCAAGTGCATGACTCCCGCATTGTACAGACCGTGGAAGTTCATCAGGGGGATGTTATTACTCAAGTGATGCTGGATCGCTACAGATTCCAAGCAACAGAGGTGTCAGTCCAGAGGCGGACTGGCGGGTCAAGAGACCAGTCGGGAAGGTGACTGCCAGGGCCACTTTTTTTTTACAACTTATTATGGGAGAGCCAGGAACGTAGCGAGGTCCATTTGGCTTTGGTTGGGTGGGGGGAGGGGGTAGACAGTTAACATGTGTGAAATCAAGCATTGCAGCTAGGGGGTCTGGGGGAACGCTGTGAGCTCCCCCAGCGGGGTCCCGGACGCAGACGGAATTAAAGGAATTCTGAGACGTTTCCTGGCTTCAAACGATACGTATTAGACATTGCTTAGGGCGCCACATAAATAAAAGACAGTAGGGTAACGAACAGTAGGGAAAGACCATTAAAAAAAATCCCTCCCATGGCTTAAATTTATTTTTGGTGGCTTTAGAAGTATGCAGTAGTGGCGTCAGCCAACTCCAGGAAGGGGGGCAATGATTCCCCGACGGGGAGGCAAAGAAAATGAACACTTTTTTTTATTGAAATATGATCCACTTTAGCAGGGGTCCGGCGAAACCAGCTAGGGGGTCTGGGGGAGTGCTGTAAGCTCACCCAGCGGGGTCGGGGGCAGAGCCCCGGAAGCCGAGGTATTTTACGTTATTTGAGGGCTTATTTTCGGCTTCCCGAGACACGTTTGAACCACATTGTTAAGCAAATTTTGGATGTTTTTCGTAAAAATTCTTTAGCATGAGAGGTCGTAAAAACCTAATTGTGACCAAAATTCTTTTTTTTTATATATATTTTATTTACAAATGAAATTAACTGGTGAATTTAAATAAAAAAAATTAATTTAACTTTAACAAACACTTATAATTTAGGTTTGAAAAGTATTGTTGCTTACTTTTCAAATGGCGGAAGATTCAGATGACGTTCCTGAATTAACTGAGAATTAGTTTTAAATCACTGTGGCGATGGGCTAAGAGGAAAAGAGCTACTAGCAAATTAAACCGCTAACTATTCTTCAATTTTTAATTCTTTGCTCGATTTTTATGGAATTAATTCTTATCGGACTTCAACTGACGAAAACTTGGAAGGAAAGCTTTTTCTGTACAAATTTGCTATAGCAAGAACACACAGACGGACCTCAAAGGTATACGGCCATTAGTGAACACACTGAATTTTTTTTTTAGTTCTGTATTGGTTAGACGGTGAAGTTGAGTTTGCGTCCTCTTGGTTGGGAGGCCGGGACTCTTAACCACTGGGCTGCTATTGCTCCGTTTGTTTGGGGTGTGTTTGACCCCTCACAAACTTCGCGTTGTGCGTTGGGCTTTTAAAATCGGGCCCTCTCCTTTTAGAGATAACTGGTAAGGCGTTGGCATCCCAAACGTGTCTCATAACTAAGATGTCTGTTAAATCATGGCGTTGACGGTCTAAGGCAGCAAATCAATTTTCAGTTTAGCAACTTACTGTACACGATTTTCGCTTATTTCATTGGTATCATGAATTCAAGCTAGAATCCTTAACAAGTTTAGCTTTATACATATTTAGGTAACTTTTCTGCATTAACTAAGACAGCTTTTAAATATTATGGAGGTGATGAGGTAGCAACAGTAGGACTACTGGCAAACAAAAAGGCAACTATATTTTGACCTTTTTCCCCCGATATTTTTACGAATTTTATGTCGTCATGTAGATTTCGTCTTCCGGCTGTTCCCAGACGACAATCTCGGTTACTCCCCGACGGGGTTGCAAGGCTTCCCCGACGAGGGGCCTCTCTCCCCCTGTGGCGCCATCCCTGGAAGAATGCTGGACACTAGGTATATACACGAAGACTCAGAACTGTGATTACCTAATAGGTCCAGTGTTATGTGTTATCACACTGCAGGTAGCCTATTTCGGCATTTCGTGGGGTGGGATTTTTTAACAGCAGTGTTTGATGCAAATAATAAAGGGTGGAACCAGAACAAAGTTGGGGGGGGGGGGATTCGCCGATTGTTTTTTTCAATTTTTTTGATTAATTTTTGTCTTAGTTTAGCTACATTTTTCCGAACAATTTCGGCAATTTTTGCGAGTTAACATGAAGGGGGCCATAGGCCCTTCGGCTTCATTCTCCTTGGCGCCTTTCTTGGATCTGCCCTCGACAATAATTGAATCTCAATTTCTGTATTTTAAAACATGGAAATAGGACCTAAGCCTAGTTAACGACACGAACTTGCTAGAAGTAACGGAAAGACAAAATTGAAAATTTAAGCCCACTTTCAGCGAAAGTGGTCATGGTGTCAAGTTGCTAGGCTTTAGTATTTGTTAGATTTCGGTCATGTGACTGTTATGGTATATTTTTGCTGATGTGCTTTACTTCTTATTTTACCTAATTGTGGGAAACACACATGACGATAATCTGATACAGATCATTCTCAATGGGGTTTCTCTGCAGCTTGAAATAGTAAGGAGTAGGACAAATTCAGGGCTTACCTTCCTAAGCTGAGATTGTCTAAGTGTCAGTCTTATAGCTGGCCGCAGAAGTATTAGTTCTACCACCGAATTCCAAGTTCTTTTGACCGGGCGCAGAACGGACTTTAACCAAATTCTTCCTAACCGAGATGGCCTTCCGTTCCTCTCCCGACTTTCGTCGTTTTAAAGCATATTGAAGATTTGTCATCGGTTTGCTCATTTCCGTGACAGAAGAAACGTCCTCATCACTTTCTCTTTCTCTTATGACCTCCATGGCTAATAGTAACCGACTGATCCGTGCGTTAATGTCCTTTCAGTTAATGCAATCACTCCATACAAAATGCGTACGTACACTATGTAAATTCAAGAAGAGCGGCTTCCGTACAATAATCAGGCGCAGCTGCTCGTTCATTCATTCATTAGTCGTAATGACGCCAGAAACCGCATCTAGTAAACAGCGGCCTTCTGTGGTTGAAACTCGAAATTTCGGCGTCGTATTTGGAGGACGAAAAAAACTTACCAAAACCTACGTTGCTTGCAAACTGAGAAGGGTTAATTTAGTAGGTACAGCCAAAAGGTGTGAAACTTAGCACGAATAAATAAAAGAGTAACCGAGTATTACAAAAAAATAAATATTTAAAATAATACACTGAATTTCCTTTTTAACTTATTTATTTCTGCTGAGAGGCCACTAGGGTGAGAGGCCAGTCGGGAATTCCCAACCCCCCGACCTTGCCAGTCCGCCTCTGTGTCAGTCTCTTTTGAGTTTGCTCTCACCAACATCTCCGTCTTGTCCCATCCGATCTTGTGTTGTTTCCATGCAATGGACTGCAATTCCATTATGTTCCACTTCGTTCGCGGCATTCCCTATGTGCTGCCCCAGCCTCATCCTCACCCCCTTCTCGTCTCTCCCATATAAAGAGAAATGCAGCCATTGCACGGCACTAAACATACTCCTTCACTCGTATTCGACACCTCTCTCATGGCCACAGAGTCCATCTCTTTTTGCGTCCCTCGCCCCCATTTCCACGACTTTTTGATAATTCTCGATTTCATACTTTGCACATTCCTCAAAGTCGTCGTGAAGCAACCCTTGTTTTCTCAGTGCCTTGCTAACGCTTTCAAGAAATGTTGAGGCCACCCTTGGAGATGGCTTGTATTCATGGAGCTAGCTGCATTCTTGCTGGACCTCGCTGCAGTCATTGTCATTGGTGCAGCCATTCTCCTCTTTCACTCTTCTGTAGACTTAACTACTTAAACCTACAATTCATAAAAATCAAACCAGAGGCTTCTTTTCATATCATATTATTTCCTATTGGAACACATTATCCCAAAACGTGGTGGAGGCCCCAACTCTCAACTTGTTTAAAAACTCACTTGATTGTTTTGTAGCAGTAAATACAAATTGGCAGTTTTCCTTTGTGGATCAAACATGAACTTAAATGGCTCTGCTTGATAAATTGATTGTTGTCATATTAATGAAATAATATATCTTTTATTTTTCTATATGTACAGTATTTTTTTACCTAATTATTTATAAACTTATTTATTATTTAAGGTTCTTTTGCTGTTTTTTTTGTTTTTGTTTTTGTGATTGTTTTCCAGGTCGTAAATTATTAGAAATTGATGTGTAAATATATTTATTACCATTTTTTGAAATTCTATTTACATATTGTTCTATTTACACCTTTCAACTTTCCTTACTCACACTGTTATATACAAACTTGTAAACCTTGCTGCAAAGTCTGAACGGCACCACAGTGCTTTTGTAAATAAAGTAAAAGTAAAGTAAAGTAAAGTAAGTAAAGTAAAGCCGTCTTCATTTGGGAATTCAAGAGACCGTTTAATATCCCAACATCGGGAACTTTCCTTTTGCCTCAAAAAGGTGTGGCATAGCCAGCTCAGGACTGCTCGAGTTTCTCACAGATCTCACGAATTCTTTTTGGAAGATGTGTTACGGTTGTTGCTCAGGGTGGCCCGAGGAGTATGGAATACCCCTAGGCATTGCTGATGGCTTTTCTAGCAGTATCCTTAGATAGCATCCTTATTTTGAAAGCGAGCGAGACGAGTATTTTCTCAGTTCCAAGTGATTCTAGTCAGTTTCAAAGTACTGCCAAAAAAATGTTTATTTTGTGATATTACGTAGCTAAAATGATTTTAATGATAACAGTTTCCATACAAAACCTGAACCAGTCGGCATTGGCTCGGTAACAATGAGCCAGTCCAATGTAACAAGTCGTAAAAATCAGTTCTAACAGACACATACTGCCCAACTTGTCCCCCCACCCACCCCCCCTCCACCTGCACCACTGCTTTCCCTAACTTATTTCTTGTGGGGTGTAGGGTTAATTTTTACACTGGCCATCTGGCCATTGACAATACACCAGTAACTTAATAATTAGGTGCCACAAAGTCATTCCTTAAAGGACTACTGTGTATGAATTTATGGTCGAGTTGTTTTTGTGTTAGATTCAAAAGTTGGTTACTTACTAGCCATTTTCATCTGGCAGTTTCCTCCCTTTATCATTTGGTACAACTCCAGTTCCAACTGTGAAGTACACATCTGCAAACAAATACAGTATATGCTTCATACAAAATATTTCAGCAACAAAACCAATCACACTGAACATAATGATGCAACATGAAAATGACAAAGCCCCCTACAGCATTAACTCTAGAATCGTATGGAATGCTTCCTTGAAATAACTCATTTACGGATACAAACCGCAAACAGGGAACACGATTTCTGTCTTACAATTTCTGTAACATGTTTTATTGGACAAAAGCGAGCAGAGCTATTTACTCAGTGACTCATTGGGGTTTCTTTGTCGTGGAATCTCGCCAAAACTACTGAACCGAATTTGATGAAATTTTGTATGCTGAGTTGCTGACCAAGTACAACACAGAGAGTATCTTTTTATTTTCAAATCGAAAATCAGGTTATTTTTGGCCACAAATTACGGAAAATGTATCGAAATTGTCAGAAACCAATTGTTGGGAGAACTAATTGTCACAACTGTTTTTTTGGTGTGCAGTAATTGTAATAGCGTGGCGTTCACATTGAATAATGCTTTGTACAAACAAACAAAGAATGCGACAGTTTTGAGGATTAACAATTCAGGTGCACAAGAACCATGCAGCCGCATTAACGATCAACGAAAAAAATTGTTTCCTAGTTACGAATAGAAATGAAACGATTTGGGAAAAAAATTGTCCAGGATTCTGTACAAAAATGAAAAGGGAGGGAGAGGAAGGGGAAGAGGAATGAAAAAAGTACGGGAGGGTGGGGAAGGACGGGGAATCTCCCACCACCTCGGTTAAACTGCCCTTCCCCTTCCCAGAAATAATATTGCATTCCGCCCCTGTATGTCAACATGTTGGCGGTCCTAGTATTTTAAATTCCTAGGCCATATGGCCAGTGTCATAGCTAGGTCATTGTTTCAGCTACAGCAAAATAAAAGCTCCACGGATATGTTACTTCTTTCCTGCAGCGTAATTTTCTGCAACACATACTATAAAGTCTGCTCTCACTTCTCTCTCCCACCTTGCATGTCAATAACAAGCAAATGAAACGTGTAACCAATACATTTAAGAGCAGACGACAGACTGAAGCAATGAAGCATTGCAGAAACAGATGTAGATCGCTCTCCAAAATTCAACGTCATTCTGCGAAATTTGTGAAAATCTGCGACTCTTTCATTGTTCTGCGAAAAATCGTATAATCTAGGCTCCCTGCTTAACGCTTATAGAATTTTATTTGTTTAGAATTTTAATTTTTATTTAAGGTAAAGGAGATTAAGACCTGTCAGAAAGGATGACACTTTTCATCAATAAAAGGCATACAGTAACCAAATTACACAAACTGGAACAGTTGGAAAAGCAAAAAGGTCGTATTGCTAAATGGCCACTCACCTGATCCTGACCCATCGTAACTGAATTCTGGTATATGTAATGTTTTAGAATCGACAATAACAACATCTGCTGATGACACGCCATGGCTTATGCCGATGATCGGTCGGATTGTCTGCGATGAAGGTGGACTAAAGCCTTCTGGGATGGACACGTCAGCTAAGGTAGTCTACAAATAATGGAAAGAGAACAGTTAATTATCAAAGCTAGGTTAGGTAATACGCAGCTGGATTGGTTGCCTACAATCCATCGTTGTCACTGGGTAGTGATGTAAATTGGGAAATGTTTAAGCATAAATCAATGCCAACAGAATAGAATACAGAGCAAAATTGCAGAATTGACAGCTAATCAAACTCAAAGTTAGCTATAAAAAATTGCACTGCAGCGCACTGGGTCATACAGGCACCAACTTGCAGTTGCTTATAAGCCCTAGTGTTCTAAGGTGTAGATTTTACGCTTCAGTACACTAGTTTTGATTGCCTGTAAAACCTGTAATTCTGCTCGCTTTTCTTTCCCATTTGTTTATGGTTTTCAATAAGATTTTTAATTTAACCACTATTTCGGATGCACAGTTCCAAAGGTAGTGCCGTGACGCCCTTACAAGGATACATCACCCCTTGCTTTCAGATCGTAATTCTAGTGGTGACATCGTTATTACTACCCAGTGTCATTGTTGATGTAGAGTATTACGGCTTACATCTAGAGAATTCGTACCAATTTGAAGAGATCATAGACTGCTAACCAACTAATTTCATTAATTTTCTTTGGTATCTTCAATGTGATATCCCGACTAATATACTGCGTCAACACATTTGTTCTGCAAAAATAAAATAAAATATTAACTGCAAATTTATGTGCATTAATAGTTACATCACTATCGTAATTCTTACTTTCCTTCCTCATTTGCTATAACAAGTCCCTCATTGTTTGGGCGCAGAGTACTTCCAATCATAAAATAGGCATCTGCATAAAAACGATAAAAAGTGTTAAAAATTCAGGATGTGGTAGTTTACCGCATGCAAAAAAAAATTGTTTTACAGGCGAGGCTGCAACTTGAAGCACCAGGCATTTTATGTATTTAACTGACACATTCTTTAGACATGTACTGTACCCAGCTCAAAGCTGAAGAGTGTGTAGTCTGCCTAAAAAATTTAATATTTTGCTAGTATGTTATTTGTCATTTAGTATTCAACGTTTTTTAGTTTTTGCCAAATAACTTCTTAGTGATTTGAGGTAGAGGCTTGAAATTTACCCAGCTGAAAAGTTTGTCTTGAGCTGGTTAAAATGGTATATTAGAGTGTCAAAATCTCTACAAATTTGGTGAAAAATACGATTATTTTAGCAGGTGGACCAAGATTCAAATAAGAAATTTTGGCCCGCAATGACTTAACCAAACAATTAACTTACATGGCCTTATTTGTACAATGAGTTCATTCACTATGATAACCACCATCGCTACAATGTGGTATTGCAATAAGCAATTCACCTTGACGGCTGCTCTAAACCTCGAAGGCAAGACTAAGAGGCCAGGCAGCATGTTCAATCAGTAGCCTACTTACTGAGCTTTTCAACTGAACCACCTGACTGTGATACGTTATTACAATAAGCAATTAACAGTGAAGCCTGCTCTGAACCCCATTGACTAGAAGCCCGGTAGTATATTTGGTTAGTGCTTAGGTACTGAGCTATTAACAGCTGCATGCCAGGTAATTCGGAGGGTCAGTAGTTAGCTTTTTCAATTGCATAAAAGCATAAACATCAATTCACCAGTGACACCTGGTTGAAACTAGTTTCTATTGCCTAACTGAAAATATACATTACCTGTAATTATTAGCATTCTTTTCTCCGAGTGCAATTTACTCCTAGAGATTAAAGTTATAGAGCCACCAGTTCTGAAAGCGTGTACCAGCATCTTTTCTACCTCCAATATGTCCCGGTGGTGAATTTGAGGGGAGGAAGGGAGGGCCTCAGGTAATGTATATTTTCAGTAAGGCAATAGAAAACAATTTCAAACAGGTTCCACTGGTAAATTGATGTTTCTACTTGCCGCCGAAAATATACATTGCCTGTAATTATTAGCATACCAGTAGACCTCGTCACTGTGGTCGCGGGCACCATCAGGTGAGTTCCCTTAGGGTTGCGGTCTGGATCCCCCTAAGTTGTAAAATTTCGGATAACGAGACGTTGGGGGGGATCTCCTGTGTCCCAGGCAACATTCGATAATGTTAAGGGCTTCAAAGAACACGTCTAGCTGCAATAAACTGTCCTAGACAGTATAATCCTTCGGCCTGGTGGAACATATTACGAAAATAGTGACATGTAAACACAGTAGTACTTCTCCATGAAGCGGCCTGAAGAATGTTGGAAATAGGGACATTGCTGCAGTAGGCCCAGGATGTGGAAATGGTTCTAAGTTCATGGGCGGTTACGTGGAAGTTGTTGGCGGCACAATTCAGGTCAATGTATGATAATTTTGACCTAAGTGGCTACCGTACAAGCTGAAGTAACCCCAATATGAAGGGAGGAAAAGCTGAGTGCGTCCCTTTCGCCGAAGATGAGTTCTCCGTAGGTAAATACTCAGAGCTCATACTGGGCAGAGGAACTGCTCAGGTACATTTTCTAAGATGTTGGTAAGGGGGGGCATAATGAAGGGGTGGTGAGAAAGTAGAGAAGGTCAGAGTTTTGGCTCAAAATGAGGATCAGGGAGTCAATGTAACCCCTTTGAAATCATCAAGAAAAAGCAGTAGGCCGGCGCAGATGACAGGGCCTGCATCTCGCTACAGCAAATGTCTGCTGCCAAGGATGTCAACAACACAGTTTAAAGGTTTAAGGGCTGGTAAGGGACAGTCATTAAGTGATTTAAGACAATCTGGAAATTGTTGTCGAGTAATCAGTCGTTCGAGGTCGAATGACTTTATGAGAGCAGATATGCGAAAGTCACTAAAGAGATGATTGCTATTGGTTGCCCTGAAAACAGTTTTAAAGGCTGAGCGGCATACCAAGATTGGGGAACCTTTTAAGCCCCTCTTGAAAAGGCCGAAAAGGAAGTCTAATAATTGTGGTAGAGATGGACGGGCTGGATCAATTTGCCACGAGTTACACCAACGAAACCAATGGTGCCAGTGGCTGTCGTATATGTGGTTAGTTGAGGATTGGACTGCTTCATCAGTGATGTGGGAGGCCTACCCAGTAGAAACGCCTTCCGTTGTGAGTAGTCTGATGATAGTAGCCACCCGTGTAGTTGAAGTGAACAAAGTCGAGTACGTCGTTCATTGTTGGGAGAGGTGGTCAGGGAGACATCGAGGCAGATTGACCACCTGTTCTAGTAGAAGAGGGGACCACTTCGGTGCTATCAGAAGGAAGAGGCCAGGGGATCGGGCTATCTTCTAGAGAGCAAGGGGAAGTAGTTTGACGGCAGGGAAGAGGTAGGCAAATAGGTTTTTCCACGGAACAGTTAGTGCATCTACCACCAAGGTTTGATCGTCTGGGACTGGACTGATAAAGTGGGGAAGTTTGACATTGTACCTCGCGGCAAAGAGGTCGATTACGGGCCACCCCCAGATGTTGAACAGAAATTCGCAGATTGTGTCTTGAGGGTCCATTCGTCTGATGGGACGGGATAGGGGATCAGTAATGACATTGCAGTTCCCAGGTATGTGTAATGGCAGAAAAGACATCTGACGTTAGTTTGTGTAGACTGCGAGACCTTGCCTCCAAGCCGTTCCGGGGTAGGCAATGGCGATAGTGTTGTCTATGTGGACCTGAACTACCTTCCCCGTAACCAGATCCTGAAAGTGCTGTAGGGCGAGAAGAATAGCGTGAAGTTTGAGAATGTTTATATGGCAGTTTTCGGAAGAAGACCATGTTTTGAAAGCCGACAGACTCATTTCACTCTGGCTAAAGAAATCGTGAAAAGAGGATTAACGCTATGCCAGAAAAGAAACAACCAAAAACAATGATTGGTTTAGCGTGCTCGTACACTTTTTTCCTGATGAAGGTAGTGGATGTTCTCTGTAAGCATATTATACTACCGAAAATTCGCTAAACCAATCATTGTTTTTGGTTGTTTCTTTTCTGGCATAGCGTTAATCCTCTTTTCACAAGAAGACCATGTTCCTGAGACTTGGTGATCTAAGATATGGGCTCCCAATCCGTGGAGAGAGGCATCTGTCAGGAGATGCAGATTCGGTATTGGTTCGTGAAGGGGTATTCTCCGAGACAGGGTAAGAACGCTTGTCCACCAGAGCAGTATTGTGATGGGGACAAATTTCTTTTGACCTTGCGTTGTTGAGACGAAAGTGGGGAGGTTCCCCATTCGTAGATGCGGATATGATGGAGTAGTCGAACCATTCATTTTACGTGTGGAAAGAGGGATGCCAGGTAGTAGTGTTGGGCGGTATACCGGTTCTCACGATATACGCGGTACCAAATACCGTGCACTGCTAAAATACCGGTATTGTTTTAATATGAAAAAAGGCGCTAAAATTATAACAATAGTTCAGTTAGTCCTTGTGTTGTAGGGCCCAAAGCAGTGTCATAATCAATTAAAGATCAACAATGATAAAATTGGAATTTGAAACAATGCACAAAAGTGGAGTCAAATTTGTGTAATGTTGATGCTACAACCAGCGTAAGAACCAACAGAAAAATAAATGGAGTTTGTAGTTCAGTAGCCTACTTGGTGATTATTTTTTATGTGTATTTTTTTAGAGGGGGGGGGAGGGCCTACGTAAATGAAATTGATGATTCCATTTTCAACCTTAATTAGTTTGATTAGGATAGTTGAAAAAAATACCGTTGGTACCGGAGGTACAGAAGAAGGTACTGCCAAATTTTATGAACCGTTAAATACCAAGTACTGCGGTACCTAGGCTGATACCGGCACCGTCACAAAAATGTCGGGTACAGCCCAGGCTATTTAAGACCTGTATTCAACAAGCGCTCACAGTAAAGCATGTCTCGCAGACCAGGAAGGCCCTTCGTAAAACGGCGCTGGACAGACTTAACCCGATCGATATCCTTTAACAGGGATGGTGACCACACCTGACTCATGTATTCCAGTAATGGACGGACAAAGACCTTAAACGCCCATACCCTTGTCTTAACATTCCCGGACGTAAAACAGCGATTTACAATGGCAAGCCGTTTGTAAGCTGCACCAGTGACCTTCGCACAATGCAAGGAAGATTTAAGGTTTGATGCAAACTAAACCCCAAGGTCACGGACCTCGAAATCATCAGGTAGTATGTGGTTTTCAATACTGTAAGAAAAGCACGAAGTTTGTTGACCAATGTGAAAGGACTGACACTTTGGCTGAGAAATGGGCATTTGCCGGACACTCGCCCAGTTATAAACATTCGTAATTTCAGTGGAAAGCACCGAATGGAGGTGTCTACAATGGCTGAACCAAGCTTGAGGTCATCAGCAAATTTTAATTCATGAACTGCCTGGTGATTTCAATTTAAGTCATTCAGATAAATAACAAATAGCAAAGGACCCGGGACTGAGCCCTGAGGTACCCCGCTAATAATCTCAGCGGGTGTACTAAAGGAGTTTTAAATGAGAATCCTTTGTGATCGATGTCTAATAAAGGACGAGATCCACATTAGAAGCTGACCACTGAAGCCGGTAGTTTCGAGCTTGAATAAAAATTTTTAATGGACCACAAATTCAAATGCCTTTTGGAAGTCAAAATAAATAACGTCTGACAGAACACCTATATCCAAAGAACTAGTACACTGATCAAGTGCCACCAGTAGTTGATAAGTAACGGATCGTCCATATTGCGGATGAATTCAAATTGGTCGGAATTTATAATGTTTCGTGCTTCAAGATAAGCCAGCATAGCCTCTCGTCTTGAAAACAGGGATTACATTGGCAGAGTGCCAAATAGAAGGTAAAATGCCCTCATGAAAGGGCATATTGAAAATAGTAGCCAAAGGATAGCAAATTTCATCACTAATTGTTTTGTAGAAAAACGCAGAGTGTCCATCAGGCCCAACTGCATGACTAGGTTTTAATTTAGAGATTGTCTGTCTAACTAATGAAGGAGAGAAGCTAACTGGATTACAGTCATTCTGGAAATGAATGGCTTGGGTGGGATAGTGGAGGACAGCCCCGTCATCAGAAATCCCATTTAATGCAAAAATCGTGTTTATAGCTCGGCCTTCTCTTGGTTTTCAGTAATAAAATGGTCTCCTGATCTGAATGGTGGGAGGGTCCTAGAAGAGCCAGTCTTCAGGCTATATAGCCAGAAAAGAGCAGCGATATTTCCCTCCGCAATAATTTTGGATTCGTGTTTACAGTGCCAATTTTCAATCGTTTGTATGTACTCTCGTTTACAAGAATTATAATTTCTTAAGGTCTCCGCAGTAGGTGAACTTTTGTGAAGCTTCCACAATTTCAGCTTTTTACGGCCCAACTTGGCAACAACACGAGGCAGATGCGGTACTACTGCCCCAACACCAGACTTAGATATCCTACACAGGTCATGGTCAACCTTTTGGTTTAAGACCTCCATAAAGTCGTTCCAGGCCTGTTCAACAGTTTTACAGTGATCAAAGAGACACTCCTTCCAGGAAATGTCAGCCAAATAAGACCTCAATTAAAACCCAAAAAAGACTGAAAAAAACTTCCATATTCATGAAAATTTTAATTGGAGCAATAATTGATACGGAAATCTGGCCAGAAAAATTGAAAATACAAATTATAAGACCAATATACAAAAAAGGATGTAAAACAGATTATGAAAACTATAGATCAATTTCTATTCTTCCACCTGTAAATAAAGTCATCGAGAAATTTTTTGCGAATCGAACAAAAAATTTTTGGGAGAAACACAAAATAATTACTGATAAACAATATGAAAAAGTCAATTCACTAAAAAATCACGCACATTTCCACAAACTAGACACCTACTCCTATGTCCAGCAAATTTTCAACAACTAACTGTTGTCATTATGATGATGATGATGACAACAGTTAGTTGTTGAAAATTTGCAGGACATAGGAGTAAGTGTCTAGTTTGTGGAAATGTGCGTGATATTTTAGTGAATTGACTTTTTCGGAATTTCATCATGTTCCACAGTACGAACATCAACAAAGTTTTTCGTGATAAACAATATGGGTTCCAAAAACAGAAAGGAACCACACAAGCCTTAAATTTTTTTAATGAAGCCATCACAGGTGCCCTAAACGATGGTATATAAGTGGGTTTAATCCTAATTGATCTACAAAAAGCGTTTGATACGATTTCTAGGGCTATCTTAATACAAAAACTTCAAAAGTATGGATTTAGAGGTAAAATACTCAATATTTTAAAAGATTATCTTTCAAATCGAGGAAGTATTACAAAAATTGGAAATAGCTATATAGTGCTAAACTTGCTACTAATTCTGGTGTGCCCCAGGGTTCCGTATGGGGCCTATACTTTTTCTGTTATATATTAATGACCTAGCACATGATTGTTCTTTTTGCCGATGACGTGTGTCGACTAGAAATGGACTATAATTACCAAAACATGATAAATAAGTTACAGACTAGCTTTAACAAAATTCAACACTGGTACATAAACAACGAAGTAGATATTAGTGAAGAAAAAACTGTCCAATTACGTATTAAACAACCACATGTCAACACTGAAGATAATTTACAAATAAAACTATACCATGACAAAAATGAACCCGAAAACTACATTTACATTAAAAAAGTAACTTCAGCAAAATATTTAGGAATAAAAATTGATAACCGCAGGAAATTTGATGAACATATAGCAACAATCATTAAAAAAATTGACCAAATGATGCCAAAGATCTACCATTTAAAAAATATACTTAGCACAAATATTAAAAAACTAATTTATAAACCATTAATTGAATCAGTAATAAGATATGGAATTGAAATTTACGGAAAAGCTAAAAAAAAAACCAGTATTACTGAGACTACAAAAAGTACAGAACAAAATAATATTTTTGTACCAGAATAACATAATTTGTACCAGAATTAATATTGTTCCAGAATAACAAAAAAATAAAAACTGCCCACCTCATAAAAGAAAATAGATATTGAATATTAATGGAATAATTATGTATGTGAGTGACACTAATTAAAAAGCCCAATTTTACCCGGGGAGGGGGGGGGGTCAAAATTGGTTTCTATTGCCTAAGGAAAATATTCACTATCTGTAAATTTAATTGCATTCAGTTTCTGAGTGCTCGTTACCCTGGAGGAATCAAAACTCTAGATGCGCCCAGCTCAAACACCCACCTGCGCATGCGCGGGTCTGGCGCGCGCAGGCCCTCCATAAATAGTGCTACGGCGTCAGCCAGCCATCTACTTTTCCTCACGATATGTCAGCCATGATGGTGACTCGAGAGGGGAGGTTGCGTGGGTATTTACAGGTAGTGTATATTTTCCTTAGGCAATACAAACCAATTTTGACTTCCCCACAGGTAAAATTGGGCTTTCTAATTGCCGGTTGGAAAATATCCACACCTGTAAATTTAATTGCATTTAAAGCAGACCTCGTCAATATAGGTGGCGGGCACCATCATGACGGGCCTCCGAGGGTGTGAGCTGGGTCCCCAGTGACAGAGTTGTGGTTGATTGGTTGCAGACGCAACATTCTCTGGTCACGGCCGACTTTCTGCGCAAGGCAACCGGAGTGGGGAGGGAACTTTCAATAGCCAAAGCGAGTTGGTGAGGAAGTTCAGGCGAGTTTTCCAGATTCCACGACTTGTTTGGTTTTCGGTTGGTGGTTTAACGATTTGGCTGAATTGCAGTAGAGTTTGACGGGATGTCAATGAGGCTTTTTAGTTGTGGAAGTTAGGTTCTTGAAGATTAAGCACATTGTTGAGTTTTTGTTGATAAATTCAACCTCAGAGAGGTGTGAAGAAGCGCAGACCATCGTGAATTCAGAATCAATTGATGTAGATGCTCAGAAGAGAGAGAGGGTGTTCAAGGAACAGTGCATCAGGTGTGGATGGGTGCTTTGATTTAGGAGCAGTCAAACAGGTTGAAGAGAGATTGTGAGTTTCTGATGACGGATGAAGCGTGAGAAGAGCTTGAGTGATTGTATGATGCTTGTAATGTTGCAGAGTTGGCGAAGGGTCTATGAAATGTCGTTCCCCAGAGTCATTGAGATTGGAGCAGCAAGATCGGGAAGTGAACGTTAGTATGAGGGTGAACCAAAGGAAATCTTTAAAGAGCAGCATGTGAAGGGGCGAAATGCCGGGCACACTGTCATGAGCGTGAAGTTGTGACGATAAGGATCAAGGCGAAGTTGAATGCAGAGTGGAGAAATCGTTGAGACTTGGTGGAAGTGCGATACTGCCAGATGTTTGAGTGAGAGACCGTTGGTGGCAATGAGTGATGCAAATTGATCATGAACTGCTGGTTGTGGTTCGGAGAGTTCGGGTTGTAAGTTGGCGAGGGCATCCAAGCAGATTTGGTGTTGGTTAAGGAGCCGTGTGGTTAGTCATGGTGACAAGGTGTTTCGTCATGATTGACAGTTTGATGAGTTAAACAAAAATATTGGATAAGTCGAATTCCCAAAGAACAGGAATGAACGAGACTTAACCAGTGGAATGTGAGGCGTAAGGCCGAGAGATAAAATAATAGCCGGCCGGAATTCTTCAAGAGACCTGGTCATGGAAGGTGAGCAAGAAACAGGAGTCCAGGCGTGTTATTGGGAAACTTGGAGGACCTGTAGGAGCGTTGTGTGAGGTCATTTTCTCTCAGAAGTGCGCGAAGAAATGGACGTTACTTCGGCAGTGCAAAGGAGTTTAGCTTTGTCGTCCATGATCAAGTTAGGTTTAAGTGACGGGGGAGTCGTGAAGAAAATTCAGCTTCATCATGATGCAGCAGGCGGTTGGTGATGGAGACGGATTTTTGCATGAGTTTGAAAGAGTCGTGAGACCATGGCACTCACGGTGGTGTGGTGTGATGGACTAGGGCACCATGAAAGATCATCATGATTCAATTGGTGACGGTTAGCTATAGTGACAATGCGTGCGTGTTGATGGAAATGAACGTGTTGGTGAACGAGAATGCAGTTCGAGGCAAACGTCTGCGACGGGAGCTTGTGGGATGGAGACGTTACGATGTTGTGGATTTCATTCCAAGACATGTGAGTGAACATTCATTCAGAAAAGGGTCGGCGATTTGAGGAGACCTTCCCTCCATGAAACCAAGCCGAGGTAGTGGGAGGGAGGTGAGAAGGAACGAAGTACGGGGCAATCATGTGAAGTCTCACGCAGTGGTTCCAAGGAACGAGGCAGAAGCAAGGTGAAGTTCAGGGTTGGCGTTGCATCGATTTGTTGTGTGGAGTCCATAAGCTTCAAAGGTAGTGTCAGGTGGTTGTTGTCCCGGTGAAGGTGGTTGATTGATCGAGGAGGCCGAGTTAGCGGCGAGAGGGGGTGGATGTTAGCAGCACTCGGTTACCCCAGGCGGACGCACATCCGAGTCCGAATCGGGCCCAAAGCAATACGACTTCAGAGAACGGACGAGGGCCGGTGTATTCAGCATGGTTTGCTGTGGACAGCTTCGATGCTTGAACGAGTTGAAACAAGTGGCGCGGAGAGCGTGGTGGTTCCCGGCGGAAGTGAGATTACGAGTCGATGAGTGGGCTTGTTCAGCAACAGGCTGGCTGAACATCGATGAACGAAGAACGTCATAAATGACGAGTGGTGCGGACGGCAAAGGGCTTGTAGATGACGACCGGACCGGTGGACCATGAGCAGCAAGCGAACGACGAACGGCGTATGGGTGGTAATGGACTTGAAGGCCGGTCAGGTCAACAGACGACGAACGGCTTGTGAATGGTGAAAAGGTGCATGAACGCCATGAGTTTCAGCGGCAGCGGGCTAGAGAACGATGAACGGAACCACGAACGAAGATAGGGGTGGGCCTGAGTGGTGAATAGCTGACGGATGCTAAACAGGACAGGCCAAGGATGCTAGAGCGAACTGTGAACGGGAGCATGAGCGTAAAAGGGCTGAATGGTGAGCAGGGTGGCACAGAGCGCAAGGAGAAAAGACGACAAGCAGGTCGGCTAGTCATGGGAAATGAGGCTTGTTAAGATGAAAATCAGCAAAACAAAAGCCGGCGGGTGGTGACGAGTGGCTGGAATGCAAACAATGAGTGATGCCGTGAGCTTCAACGAACGCGAACGACGAACAGGAACAACGAACGATGCGATGAGCTTCAAAGATCGGCCAACGATGGACGAGAGCGACGAACGGCGTGATGAGCTTCAAAGGTTTCAATGACGAACGTGAACGGCGAACGACGTGCTGAGTCCTTCAGAGATCAAGAACGACGAGCGGGAACGCCGAACGGAGTGATGAGTTTCAAAGATCGATGAATGACGAACGGGAACGGCGAACGAAAAGGAATAACAGACAACAGGAGCGAATGGCCGACGGCAAGGCATGAATGGTGGCCGGGCCAGCGACGGGATAGGCGTCTCGGCAGAAAATCTTCAGGTTGGCTTGTAACAGCGAGAGGGTGCATCTCGACGAGTGGGCTGCCAACGATGAACGGGCTGAGAGCGGCGAACGCCTTGAAAGACAGTCGGGCCTGAGCAGAGATTCTTCAGGTAAGCTGTGAGTGGTGAATCAATGAAGAGGAACAGTGACAGATGCATCACTTGCATGACTGTTGTGAACGAGGCATCTGGATTGATGACAATCATCGTTCAGTCAGGACGTCGAAGAACGTGACGAGCGTGATGGGCTGGAAGGCCGAGAAGGGAGAAATCTTCCGGGAGAGGACTGCATGGACGGCATCCATTATGAGGCGAACGGTGCAGCCAACGGTGGCCTCGAATTGTTAAGTGGTGAGTGAGGGGAAGACCTGCAAAAGAAAGAACGAAAGCACCTTAACCTTGTAGGGGTGAGTGGCGAACGAGCAACGAGCGAGAACAAACGGGAGTCCTCTTGGCGTAACAGGTGAATGGGCAACTGTCTCCCGGTGACAATGTTGACGCAGCGACGGCATAAACGGGTGGCGGCACACGTCGAGCCAACGGACGGCGAACAGAGGTTCCCTGCCGGCTGATGAAACAGGATGGCGGCGATAGAGCAAGCGAACGACGGCTGCGAGCAATGGTCGGGAAAGCAGCAACAGAGACAGCAGCATGGATGGTGTTGATTGCGGGGCGAACGGTGCAGTGAACGGTGACGAACGATGCCACAAACGGCGGACAACATCTTTTTAAGTGGGAGAATCCTTTGTTGATAGAAGACCACAAACGAACGAACGAACGAACCGATGAATTCTTCATGTAGCGGCGGTTCATGCGAACGGGAACGACGAATGACGAACGGAAGACCTCTTCTTGTAGTAGCAGGTCTTGCGAACGGGAACGACGAACGGGAACGACGAACGGAAGACTTCTTCATGTAGGGGCAGGTCTTGCGGCAGTCACAACGGGACAAGACGCACGAGGAAGTGACGGAAAGCAGATTCCGAGTGGCCGGAGGAATAACGGTGCAAGGAGCTTGGAAGGATGGCGAACGGCAGTGGCGAACGTAGAACGAACGGCAGTCTCCTTAAGTAGCCGGTGAATGTCGAATGAAGAACGACGAACGAGAACGAACGGGAGTCTTCCTTGTGTAGCAAGTGAACGGCGAACGACGAACGGTGAACGCTTCACTTGCTTATCCCTCTTCATGTAGTGGCGGGACTGCAAACGGCGAACGACGAACAGGAACGAAGAATGATGTGATGAGCTTCAAGTCCGACGAACGCAAACGGGAATGACGAACGATGTGACGGTCAGTTTAAGGGCCGACAGACGGCGAGCAGGAAGACGCAAGTTGTGATGAGCTGCAAGGACCGCAGAACGGCAACGGAGCGATGGGCGGTGAGATGAGCTTCAAAGACCGGCGAACGGGAACAACGAACGGCGTGATGGGCTTCAAAGATCGACGAACGGCGAACAACGAACGAAACCAAGATGGCGGGTAACAGAGAGAAGTGACCGTGACGGTTGCGTGGAGGAAAAGAGGAAAAGTAGATGGCTGGCTGACACCGTAGCACTATTTATGGAGGGCCTGCGCGCGCTGGACTCGCGCATGCACAGGTGGTGTCTTGCGTATCTAGAGAGTTTTGATTCCTCCAGGGTAGCGAGCACTCAGGAACTGAATGCAATTAAATTTACAGGAAGTGCATATTTTCCAACCGGCAATTAGAAACTATTTTAAACTAAAAAGGGAACACGAAACTGTGAAACAAAACTCCAAACGTAGATGCAAAAAAATAAAAAGAGCTCTATGGAGAAACTACTATGGCAAAATGAGGCAGGAATTTTATTGCAAATGTATTTTTAATCAGCTGCCTGAATGTATAAATTTTTATTGTAAAGTAAAAAGTGAATTACGAAATTATTATATAAACTTGGGTTGATACTAATAAGAAAAACGCTAAAAGGCAAGCATCATATCATAAATCCTGTTTCTGTGTTTGAATTGTGTGGAAAAAGGTTCGTTAATTTTTCTATTATTAATAATCTATATGTTATTAGTACTAAGGGTAACAATAACTAAATTTTATACAAACATTGTGGTTAGTAATTTGAAAATACTGTAGTGAGCACAAATAAGCAAGAAATTGCTTCGTGTTCTCTTTCTATTATATTAAAAACAAAAAAAAACAAAATTTATTGAGGTTGATTTTTCCAGTAACCCTTTCAGCATTGCAAACAGAGGACAATTCACAATGAACCTTAAAAAACACCATACAATGATCGCTGGTGCCCAGATGATCGAGTAGAGACATTAAAGATCAATCGTTCATCCTGAGAAAAAATCAGGTCGAGTATGTTATTTGCACGTGTTTGGTTCAATGACATGTTGGTGCAGCCCTAGAGGTGAAATAATATCCAAAAAGGAGCGATGGTATATGTCTTTGGCAATTAAGTGCCTCCAATCCACTGTGGATAAGTTGAAATCACCTAATACAACATTTGAATTATAGGACGACTTCAGTGCCCCAACGATAAAGGAGCCGACCTGTGTAATCATGATATCGTCATAACTGACTGGCAGATAACAAAGAATGAAATTTAGTTTCAGTTTTGGCATTAAGATGGAAAACGCTTCAGTATCACTGGCTACCCTATCTTTTATCACATACAGACCCTGACGATGGAAAACAGAGTCTGCCGCCTTGGGATTCGCTGTCCAGACTACAGTCCCATACGGGAAAGCTCCAACCACCATGAGTCCCTCCAGCCATAACACCACGAAAACAAGATCATAAACACCGCTTGCCAGAAGCGACCGAAAACTTCCCATATTTTTAACCAAACTTCTGGCATTTAAAAGACAACGTAAATCAGGCAACGTAAATCAGGTAGTGTAGTGGGGGTACAAATGGAATGGGATATGCGAGTAGACAAATTCCCAGTTATCTTGGAATGTTTTCCGAACGAGTATTTATCGACATGACTTCACTTTGAAGTAATGCTAAATTCCTAGATCCGCCTCTGCCCGGGTTATTAGCTGCGTGCCCAGTGTGTGCCTGGGTAGCAACTCGGACCTGGCGCCGCCCCTGTTTATGTGTGCAGCTCAAGAGACACAAAATAATTTTAACTACTGTATCCATTCAACCTTCATATGTTGCAAAATACATTTACTTTGTGGCCAAAGTGCTGTATTCTACAGAAGACAATAGTAAAGCTTAACAGCCTTGTACAAAATTTCTTCTCTCATAACGGGTAGGCATGTTCACCGTAGGGTAGGTTAAAAAAATACTATTTCCTTTTACAAAGAACAATGGAATATGATTTTAGTCAGCTTACCTGGCGATTTGCCATCGTAAGTAAATCCTTTGATAAATATGGTGTGGTAATCCACAATATATACATCGCCAAGAATTCTTGTGTGGTACGAATTAAATTTGTTTAAAAATTTCCCTCGGTATGGTTCATTAGCAGTTTGACCTACAGCACCTGTAATAACAATTATTTATTAGTCACATGTCAGTCAATATCAAAACAAAACAGAAAAATATTACATCAAGTAGTTGTTAGTCATCCCCATAAAGCAAGAAAAAAAAAAAGCCGTAGCTTTCACACTAAATTCCAGTTGAAAAAATGCAATAATTTGCTAAGCACGTTGAAGAGGGCCTATCTTCTCTGGGCCTTTAACTAGCCTAAACATGAACAGAGTCCATCAACTTACTTAGGGTTCTAGTTTGTTCCACATTATGTCTGCACGAAACTGACTGTATGATGCCACAATTACGTGCTCTACAACGCAAAAACATGTGGATATCACACTTGGTAGTCTGTCGACAGTTAAGCGTAAACGAGTGGGATATTTTTAAAGTGTTTTTTGCACTCGTAGTGGAGGGAAACATGGGGTCATACAGACAGTTTCCTGTAAACATAATGTGGAACAAACTATAGTATAGGACGGTGTGAAGTAGCTGGTCCTTGTTCGGGCGCCATTTAAATATGATAGTGTCCATTCTGTGGTTTGATAAACATTTTAAACTCTCCAAGGTTCATTCTGATACATTTGACAACTTGAATTGCGAGCCTGAAAGCCGAGCCAAGTTGCCCACTGCGTCCTTGTTCATCACATTTTTGTACTAGTCTCTAAACGTGGCTTCTGCATAGCACACCCGACACTTATCTCTATATATCATATCTGGATCAGGCGCATTGGAACACCCTGTAAAGCTCAACGTTACAGCTCCTCTTTCCAGTGTACTTACACCTCGGACAAGCGCTTCTGCGCATGTGCAGTTGTTTGCACGTACCTTCCAAGATCAGGTTTGAGCCAATTAATTCAGCACAGATTAAAAGAACATCATCCACTCAGATATGCCACGGTTTTTTGCTAAGTCATGGTTCGCACTCTATTCTTCAGGAAGCACACAGATCGCATGGCACAATACGGTATAATAGAGCAAGCATGGGAAACAAAACGGATGCGCAATGAGTAGTGCCACGTTTGCCTCTTTATTTATTTCGTTTTTCACAACTCAAAACAATGTCATTTATGATGATGGGGCTCGCATCCCAGTCGGAGCTATTTTTTCCCCCTTTCTTTCTCATACTAGTGACATTCCCACACGGCCAATGCTGTTTAATTTATTAGCTAGCCTAGGCTACTTTTAAGACAAAACTGCATTATTTCAACAACAAAAAATTTTGTAGGTTCTGCCAGGCTCGCTCGCGTTAGCCAGCTCACTGCAGCTTGCATAATATTCATATAACGTTAAGTGGCACTATCACCAATTGAAATGTGAACAAAAATACCATGGTGCCATCTAGCGGTAGTGATATTGTTAACCTTAACAGGTTGCTCCCAGGTGCACAGGGACTAACCACATTTACACTCAATAATTAAGAAGGTTGTGACTTGTTTGTTTCATTAAAAGAAATGCTGTTGTGCATTCCTTCGCATGGTGCAAGCAAGTGCTAGATAGTACTGCACAGCGCTAGAGGTTGCCAGACTTTGCCTACTTCCAACCGGTGAGGCCTAAAAAAAAAAGGTGTCTTGGTTCCTGTAACATGGTCGGTAGCACGGAATTTTTTTTTTATATATACTAAATTTGTGTGCCCACAGCAGTTTACATCAACTTATGAGTAGGCCTAAAACATATACTTTTTTTGGCAGCGTAACTGAAAGCATCGATTTAATATGAATACGGACGAATTATGCAAACGAATAAAACATTTAGGGTCGCTGAAATGTGAAAAGAAGTTAGGCACAGTTGGGTTACAGGAACTAAAAGCCCGATAGTGCCACTTTAAAAGCACCTAGCCTTTAATCAAGAATTCCATAAAATAGAAGTGCCTGTGTATTTTTTACAAGGTGCTTTTTCTCCCCAGACCTTTCCTCCCTGGACCTTTTTTACCGCCCATTCTCTCATCAGCACTAAAATTTGAACAGAATTTATTTGAATAGGCTAGAGCCTGTGCAGATGCACGAATAACAGTGCTATGTAGTGTAAACGTCACCGACCCGGAGCTCTCATGCTTTAGTAAATGTAAGGCAGGGTGGGGAATCAGTCACTGCCTACTCTACTACTGTAGAGTAGGCAGTGAATCAGTACAGGACTAACGGAAAAGAGACACGGGGTCTGCATAAACGAAACGTTGGGTTGGAGGGCACAAATTGCTAACGAAAACAACTTTTTTGGGAAAAATCAGACGCCTAAAGATATCTGAATATAACTTGGTACACGTTCACAGTATTGCAGGAGCTTTGCAATGATGAACTCAATCTGACATTTCAGACCTGACCGGCGGGGGGGGGCCGGGGGGCCAAAAAGTAGGGCACACCCTGAAATTACTTAAACAAACTTAAACTTAAACTTAAACAAAACACACAACCAAAGCCAAGCTTGTATGGTTGGATGAGCAGAGACAGTTCACTGCTTGGCAGAAAGTATTTTGTCATAGGCTGCCTTCCAGCCATTAACAGATCTGGCTTCAATCACATTATGAGGAAACCGGTTCCAGTGGTCAATCACGCGATATGAAAAGAAGTGCTTCCCGACATTGGTATTGGACATTGGACATTGGTGCTTCCCGACATTGCTGAGAAATTAATGTGTTTCTTCAATGTTGTTCTTTATTAAATAACGATAAGTTTGTTGTACAAAATCCATGTAAGCTATAGCTGCACACTAGTTTCTGGCAGTATTTTTCGTAATAAAGTAGCTACATCCACGCCAAACATAACGGTCACAGAGGGTCGCCACAGGACAAACTAGTTCAAGGTCACGTGCCGGCCTATCCCTCCAAATCTAAACACCAACAAGATTAGAATAAATAGTCCATATAAACCTTTCAACACACTGTCACCTACCGTTTTTTACAACAGATAAAATAAGGCAGGCAATCCCAAAGTTTGGGAGCCATGTTGCCTTCATGGTCCAAGATGTTGTTTCTCCACTTCATAGCCCAAGGCAAGAAAGAGGCCAACATCCGCACTCGACCATAATACAGTAAGTGGGTCACCCACTCTCGTCAAAACCCATCAAATAATGGAGACATTTAACATCAGGTAACAACTTACTGGATCAAGTCCCTTCAAAGCAGAGATTCGCCATCTTATCCAACTCCAAGGTATCTTGATATTAAAATAAGGAAGTGACTGCTTGAACCGGGGGTACGCGTAGCGCCACCGAGT
>JAHWFP010077060.1:57054-107904 GCA_023313725.1 Lithobius niger
GTAGTCCTTTGAAGCAAGGGAGGTGGTGGCAAAGATTGCGTTTGGTAGAAGGGTGTGTGGGTTGGAGGACGATACATTTGTGAGGAGTGTGTATAAGGTTGTGACATGGAGGTGTTTGTTGTACCGGGTGGGTGGTTAGGACGACGAGGCTCAGGGGGAAGTTCAGGAATGTGGGCGGGGAGGGAGGCCGGGAGGTTGAAGGAAGGGTATTAACGATGTCGAAGTGGAAAGGTGGCAGAGAAGAGCAGATTGAGATGGGATTGCTAGTATGAAGGGGACTGTGCTGCTGTTTACGGCGAGGGCTGGGGTTTGGACTCTGGTGATGGAATGGAAAGCTGGGGGAGATGATCTTCATCATCTCCCCCAGCTTTCCATTGTTACTTGTGGCATCTGGGGAGAGGGGAAGAAATGGTGGAGCATGTCCTGGTAAGCTACTGGGGGTCATGAGGATCTCAGGGAAAGCAGGCCACCTGGTGGCTTTTTGGATGGAGGAAAGGGGAGGGGGAATGAATGAGAAAGGCTGTTGTGGTGGTGGAGCCGGAGGGGGGGGGCGGGTGGCTAGATTTGGTTGTTTTTGTGTTGGAGGGCTAGGTGGCTTTGGCCTGCACCCTGTTGCAAAAGGAAGAGCTATCATCATCATCATCATCATCAACAACGAAGTTTCTAAAGTCTGCCAACCGAGTGCACCACTTACCGAACCAGTCACGCCATTATTTGTGGCACCTTTTACATAGCATTGTGGAAGGTAAAGTTGTTTCGGCCTTTATTTTAGGAGGCTCTGGATAGATTCACACTTCTCTCACATGTATTTTTAATTGTGAAGTAGGGCTGCGTAAACTTTTAATAAAGACAGAGCCTTCATAAAGTGACTGAATTACATGACAAAAAACGAAATATTAACTATTTGCATGGAAACAGCAGACTGTTCATTCTGAAGTGAAGCAATGACTTACTGAATCTAGCAAGCTGAACCTGAAAATAAAGAAAATGGTTGCAACACGAATAGATAATATTATCAAGGAGTGCATGATAATATCACATTTTATGTCTTGTTCTGGGTCGCGATCCCCATGCTGCTAAATATGATACGATTTGTCATAATTATTTTCTGGAGTAACCCACATTAAAATTTACTCACTTCCCGCTGATAGCTAGCTGCGCAAAAATACCACACGTGCTACGATTAGTCAAGGCATGTGGCTCCTCCGCGTGCATCAGCGTTCTACGAGTGTGAAACAGAAAAGAAGATGGTTTCTTCAAGCAAGAGTTAATAAAACACTTCTCTCGTTACTTTTGCTTCAAGCCAAGGCAGACTAGGCCAGAAATCACGTGTTTCACCTTCTGGCTCAACTCCAGTTCATGCACGTGCCAGAAAACTGACATCTTTTAGCATTGCTTTAGTAAAATAAGATTCTGTTGATGTTGACTCAACTAGCTTGGAGCTGAGAAATGAACCCCATTGCTTTTCTCCCAGGCAACTTTGTGACCAAGGGATGGAATATGAAGCTATATTTACAGTCACAGCCAACTAGATTGCATAAGGGCTTATCATGGGCAATATTTCAAGTTGGACACTAACTCTTGTCTCATTAGCCACAGCCATCTGCCGTCAAAACGCAGAAACGCGGCTCAGCAGCGCACTGATTGCATTGATGGCCTTCAGCAGGATCTCCCTCCTGCAGGTTGTGGACTAATCCATTGTAGCATTACGTTACAATGGCCACTATACGACGCAGCGGGGAACTAAAGTGCCACATTAACTCCTCCACTGGGCATGGCTACAAGTCACAGACTTTGCCGTTATTATGAACTGAACTAACCTCCATAGTTGGCTCTTTTTTTACAGCATGGCTACATTATGCATTTATTAGCTGCTGGTTTAGCAAAAGCCTCCTAAAGTGAAAGCTACATCAGATTTACCTTCAACAATTCTCCGCAACAAGCAATGCAACTAGCGAAACGAAACTTTGATACGTGGCACCATCCGTTGAAGGGCTTTAGAAACTGAAGTTTTAACATATCCTTGTCAGAAAATTTGCCGCTTGCTCTCAAGAGCTAATGATGATGATGATGATGATGATACTGTGAGTTGAATTTTGAACATCTTCCATCGATTCCACTCCTTCCCACAAATTATATCCTCATCCTAAATCCCCACTAGCACCCTAGCTCCTTGTCGACCCTCATTTCTGGGCCAATTACCTTGTTCGCAGGTCCCTAAGTTGGCTCGGCGGAGTCATTCCTGCCATGTGAGTGATTGAGGCCGGACGTGTAGAGGAAGGCAGCAGCCGGGAGCTGGGAAGCCGCATGGAGAATCCTCTGCCGATCAGAGTTGTACAGATGATCAACTGAGGAATAAAGCAGATTATCCTTGGTAATTGGACTGAAGTGTGCGTAATTGGCCCCCAAGCAGTGTGAGAGAGTAACCCTAGTGGCAGATTGACTGAGAATCTGCCACAACTCTATACAGTTCCGTTATATTGAGTGCTCCATCTTTTGCCAGAAAAAGCAAAACTCACCCCAATCTCCCTGTACCCCTTCCTTTCCCTGTATCTACTTGCAATCGATTCCCCCTCCATCCCCCTCCTACAAATCTCTGTTTCCACCTCCACCCGTTCCTTTCTATTTGTCCCCTCTTCCTTACAATGATAAATTTTCACAGCCAACCTTCGAGTGCAGTCCAATCACATTGTCCCACACCTCCTCTTCATATCTTATAAACCTTCCAAACCAAGGTATCTTCAGACAACCCTCTATAGTCTATACCACTCCTATCAAAACCTAACTTAGCCATGGCGTCCCTCGCTTCGAAACCTGACCACACAGTTTCCCCTGTAACTACCTCACAAGCCGTAAAACGATTGCCTTCAATGCCCACCTCCCCAACTCTCACTGAAATCTATCTAGCTGATTTTGAATAATACCTTTCAAACACCTGCACATCACCTGCAAATGTAATACCTGGTATTGCCTCACCCTCTTTTAGAATACATGCCAGCTCACACCTACTGTTCTCCCATATTGCCACGTTCTTTATCGTACCTTTCACCCTTCTTGTCTTCCCCACCACTTTACACATTCCCAAAGTAATCATCCTGGACACAGATCTTGACCCACAAATATCCATACTCGAAAACACTCCACTTTCGTCTCTCCCATCGTCAACCAGCCATTCTTGTGTTTCTCCATCCCACAACTCTTCCGCCTTCTGAACATCATGTAAACTGGCTTCTCCATTAAATTCCGCTTTCATCTCTACTCCCCAATCAGAACAGATACCCAAAAGCCTCTTCAGCCCTTTCCTCTCTCCATCTAAGACACCACTCTGCGAATGTCAGCACTGGCATCCTGTAACACTCGTCTCCCACCGTTCCTCAATGGAAACCCAACCCAGAACCCTCCAAGTCTCTTCTACAACCCCCTGAGGTACACTAAAAAAGATGTGGGGACAAATGGCATTGCTGCCTAAGCCCTCCCCCCCCCCCCCCTTACTCTCAACGCAAATTAACAAGTTTGATTTGAACCCTTTCCAATTCAACTTAAGACTAGAACCCACATGAAGCCCAACAAACTGTTCTTTCAACTCTCACATTTGGAGCTTCCTCCAAAACACTAGTACCAGCAGGAATACTGCCTTCTGTGAAGGGTGGATGAAAGAAGTATGGTGTTAAGGTTTCAAAGAGTGGTCCTGAAAGGCTCTGTAGAACAAGCGTTAAGTCCCATTCTGAGGAAACCCCGAAGACCTGAATCAGCTTGACAACAGCTGGGTGTGACAGTGTTAGTGTTCCCAGGCAATGTTAGCACCGAAATGATGGTATGGAATATCCTGTTATGGCCATCGTAGTGAGATCGCTTTGGAAGACATGGTTGAGGAAGTGCATTACTTATTGAACTGAGGAGTTACACAGACAGACACAGAAATGCACCATTCACTCCACTTCCTTCGCTTTGTCTCGTAAACCTAGACAGTGAAATTTTTGTGACACTGAAGGATTCAGAATGCAGCCTCAGAGGATAACCCAGATGCCCAAAGCTTCCACATGTAAAAATGAAGAGTGTTGGGGTGCCACGTCAGCCCTCCCCGTTGAGAGGCCTGGGCATACAGGCAAGGGAATTGGGTCTTCCATTGCCAGCTTGAGGGGGTCGACTTAAAACTGGGCCGCAGTCCAAAGCGGTGCTACCAGAATGAAGATTTCTGTGGATATCCTGATCATGTTGACGACCAATTGTAGTACACAAAGCAGGACAAGAGGTAAGCCGTCATCCCGTCCCGCAAAATGCTGAGGCTGCTCATCATGGTAGAGGGAAACGAAATTTGGAAGTTGTGTGTTCGCTCGTCGTAAACAGTTGACCTGTGGGACTCCTCAGTGGCTGAAAATCGACTTGCACACCGATGGAGATAGGTGCCACTAGGTGGTCAGCACTACGTTTTTCCGAGCCAACTCGTCCACCAACACATTGAGCCTCACTGCTATGTGCCAGTTGCAGAGTAATTAATGTTCAAGTTGAGACACATGTAGAACAGCTTTGGAGACCTCATCGAGGTCGAGAGGACTGGACCTCGTTCCACCACCCTTGCATATGCAGGACACAGCCGCGTTGTTGTCCGACATCACAGCCACAGCAGAACCTTGTAGAAACTTTGCCCAGGTCTGAACGGCGTAGAGGACAGCCTGTAGTTCCAACACATTGATGTGAAGAGACTACTCTTCTGTCCATTCTACCAAGATGGTTATGGCATTCATGGATGCACCCGTGAAGAGATGGAAATCCAGTGGTGCTGGGTGAACTTGGACCCCGGCTATGACAATGCCAGGGTCGATCTGCCATCTCAGTTCTGATCACAGCAAGACTCGCAGACATATCATATATTCCCATGATAATCGGACAATCCAGTTGTTCCATTAAAACCAGTGGATGGGTCAGGTTCTCTATATACCGAGTGGTACCAGGGAGAAAAGGGGATTCATTTGCCCGATGAAGCTGCTGGGGCTACGAGCCAAAGTCTCCCGCAGTGTCGAAAGCTCCTCGATGGATTGAGTCAGATGTACGAATCCCTTTGGAGAAAAAAAACCGGAGAATGTTGAAGATCGAAATCCATTCCCAGGAAGAGAAACGATTGGACCAGTGTTAGGCAGGACTTCATTGAGTTGACCAAAACCGAGGTGGCGAAAGTTATTCCATACAAGACACCTTCCTGGATTGACGCCACGGTTTCCATATTGAAGCGCTCGTTGATGAGGAACTTGTTGAGTGATTGCAGGTTGAAAATTAGGCGAAAACCTCAATTTTTCTTCGTTATTACACGTGCCGGACTGTAATAACCCGGGGTATTCGGGGGTGAGCGACGGACTGTCCCCTTCTCCAGTAGAGTCGATAATTCTTGCATGAAGATCGGGTCCTCTTCCTTGTTACTGAGCCATTACAAAGGTTGGAAAGTGTGCACGTGACGGCTGGCAAATGATGGAATATTGCCTTCCTTGACGATACTTAACATGCAACGGTCCGTAGTGATGCAATGCCACGCCCACGAATTTGTACCTGGTGAAAGTCAGCAGAGCTCTTAGATGGACGCTTTAACCGTCCGCCTACCTGCCGGTGGAGTGGGAGAGGGGTTGCACCTGAAATAAGTTAATTCCAGCCGCCCGGCCCCTCTGGAAGGAGCCGCGGCTAGGCTGGTTACGTGGCCGTGACTGTTGCTGTTGGCGAGGTTGTGCCCGGTCTGGCCCGTTTCCTCCAGTTGGGATCCCATACAAGTCCCTGGGTTGCGACAGGGATACGGTGATAGTTGTCGAATTGTCCCGAAAGGCATGGCGTTGCGATCCCGTACAAGTCCCTGGGTTGCGACTGGGTATGGTGATAGCTGTCGAATTGTCCCCAAAGCCATGGCGTTGCGATGTGGAGCCTTGAAATCCTGAGCCCCCTCGAGACTTTGGTAGTATAGGGATGGGGGAGGAGGTGGGAAAGCGTTTATTTGGTCCTTGAGGTCAAGAACAATCGTCAGGAACTGCTTGTTGAACAAGCGGGAGAACTTTTAAGTATGGGAAAGAAGCGAAGGTTCTTTACCTGTCTTTGCAGATCCTTTGCCTTGTTCTTTACCTTGTCTTTGCAGATCCGAGTTACCAATTCGGACGAGGCGGTGACTCAGCTCTTTGGCTTGACTTTGAGGCTTCATAGTGTGAAGCAGTTTGGAACCACGATTGCCGATAAAAATGACTTTGATCCCCGTTCAAATAAAGTGGAAACACAAAAGTACTGCGAGATAGGACATCATTGGAAACTTCAATCCAAACTTGACGGTATGCGAACCTTTTAACGGCATTGTCATTGATTAGTTGACCACGACAATACATTTGTTTCAATATCCGGAAATGTGCGATTGTCCCATTGAATGCTTTGTAACAAAAAAGATGACCGATTTGAACGAGTTTTTTTTTTTTTTTTTTTTTACATAGTCCTGTTTCTGACGTATCAGAATGTTTGCACGATATTTCAAGGTTCAAATCATAAGATATGATGGAGCCATAGATCCACTGATCACTAAGTCTACACCACAAATGAACTTGTTTGCTGTTGTAATGACTGCACGCTACGTTTTAATGGCTAAACACGTAATAGAAAAAAAAAAACCCTGCCTTGTGGCCATTTTTGGTAATAAAAAGTAAAATCCTCATCCCACATGCCTTTGATAAATAATCCCCGAGCAATAAATAATCCCCGAGCTAGTGTGTCGCGCAAAGTTAGACAACAAACATCACCTCAATTCAATTGTCGAGGCTGTAAACCATTGTAGCACGACGCCATAGTGCCAGTGTCTTATATCCTGAAGCATACTTGGGCACATTTCAGGTATTTGGGGAAAAATAATAATGCAGTACAAGAGTTTAAATTGTGTTGAAATCGAAAACAATGACCCACCAGACAAAAATTAACTCGTATACGAATGCCAGCTAACCTGCTTTCAATACAAAATCTGACCCTCAATAACGTTGAAAATGTGTTACTACTTAGATAGCTAGTCCGCTCATCCCCGTGTTAAATCCCATAGGGTGATTATTCATCGCTACCGAGGTAATGGGAAGGCTTTCAGCTATGAAATTGGACGAATGGGTGCAGTACAGTACTAACTGCGCACCTTTATGGTTTGGAGCCTGGGAGCGTAACGGGAATGGCGTGGGAGGGCGTGTTAGTATTGTCGGCATCGTCTCTCATTGGACGGCCAAATTCGGACAATGAGAACATGTATACTGACATGCGTGCCTAGACATACACTAGTATATCACGATAAATCTAAACAAAGTTGAAACAAAATTGTATTCACGCCCAATTCACGAAAAATAAACCAATTGTAAAAACAAAGCCAAAAACTGGAAAGAGGCCACCAAGTTGATAGTGGTTCAGCCCTTCAAGGGAGTGATATCAACACACCAAAACTAAATAAATAAAACAAAATACAACAAAATTAAAACCAAACCAAAAACCTATAAAGTGGTGACTAAGTTGAGAATGGTTCGGCCTATAGGTAGCAAATTGTTGAAAACCAATTTGCTGTTGACGTGGCACTTTATTACACATCTGCACGGTAGTGGAGTTGAGTCAATACACAATTTAAAAAAAGGAGTGACATATCAAAAACCAAAACTGGTAAAAGTGGCCACCAAGTTCCGAATGGTTCAGCCCTTCAAAGGAGTGATATCAACGCACCAAAACATTCGCCAACTTAATCGCACCGAATAATACTTTGGACGTTACATGAAAACTTGAACATTGCTACTGAAAGTAGCAATGTTCTAGTTTTCATTTAACCTTCGAACTATTAAGCGGTGCGATTAAGATGGCGAATGTTTTGGTGTGTTGATATCACTCCTTTGAAGGACCGAACCATTTGGAACTTGGCGGCCCCTTTTACCTGTTTTGGTTTGATATGTTTATTTAACGTTGCATGGCCTAAAGATAGTAAACTACTGATAAGGGTGGAAAAATGCACCTCAACAGACAAACGGGCAAAATGACGAGAATTAAAGACAAACGGAGGATACGGACAAATGCCAGACCTGACACTAACGAAGATGAGAGAAAAGGCAGGTTGATCACTACACTGTTCTGATGTGGATGTATTACTTATGCATGGCTAAAAGGTTTTTTTTTTTTCTAATACCTGATGAAACTAATATCCAAAGAAATTTGGTTTCAAATAAGGGCACGTCGCCTCTAAATAATTTTCTGCCAAACTCGGCACAGTGAAAGTGTACAGTATTTCTTATGATAAGATTTTCAAGTCTTCACAGCAAAATACAGTAAGCAATCTTAGCTACTAAAAGTTAAGAGGTTTTCAAGAGTGGCACTAAATTAAAATGGCACTAAAATAAAAATGGCACTTTTCCATATGTGCAGTAACGTTTTCTTTACCACCAATGTGAAACATCGCGCTGAAAATTACTCCCTAGTCACTCCGTCCACCTATGATATTACGTATATCCTAAAAAATTTCCGAACTCTGTAGAAGATTGTTTCCATCCATAAAGCAAACTTGTTGATGGTATTTGACTTGCAGAATATTGCATATGGACACAGTAATTAATATTTATTTATATATTTTTATTGTCATTATCTTAAACAAAAAATATACACTAAACATACAAGAACAAATGTTTTTACGTCACTAGCAGTTGTTGTTGCTGCGCTAATTCTAATTGTGTCCATAATATGAATTTTCCACCCCATATTTTCTTGGCGAAAACTCTGAAATGAGAGAAGTCATATTGATAAAGAAGTTATATTATTCAGTGCAGTGCGAGGTTTCTGTCAGTGCAAATCATAGATTAACTTGTAAAACAAATCTTGGTAAAATAAAGCAAGTACCGCCTGTGGTTATAGGATGACGGTGGGTTAAGGTGGGCGTAGGGTGGATGCAGAATTTAGGTACTGTATGTTAAGGCTGTACCGATCCAATCATTGCCAATCAAAGCGTAATCGGATCGATCGGCAAAACAATCATATTTTACCAGTAACCAATCCAATCTTATTTGAGGGAACACCCTCAAACTTATCATACAGGTATTATCCTATTTCATTTCCTACATCGTATTAGTAATAATTGACGTTACGAATTAGCAGCTGCTGTTCAATCATCTACTAATTGTAATTTCTTAGCATCAACTAGTTAGCAGCAAAAATTTTTTCACTATCGCGACATCGAGAAACAAATTTCAATCGCTTAAGTCATCGCTGGATGCTGTACTTCCAGCCTGGATCGCGCAAACGATAAGCGTTACTTGATAAAAGCCCTCATGCTCACATACACAATGATGTCTTTCAGATTGAATTGCGCAAACGCTGTAATGTTTCCATTCGTTCTGCTGGTTCTGCCCACTACCTGATCGATCGACAAGCAATCGGTAAGATTGATGTTTCTCCACTGATCGGGATCAAGATCGGATTGGAAGCAAACTGTTGATCGGTACAGCCTTACTCTATGTAATTATTACGTGCAGTGAAAATAAGTCTGTTTTCTCTCGTACAGTGAAAGATGCCTCTTTTCCCATCGTTACAGCTAGATTAGTTTCATAACAACCGACGACTTTTAGGTCACGCCACCAGGCGTAAGTTGGAATAAAAAAGTCCGAACGTGCAACGTGAACACTGTGTGGGGTTGTCAGGGACCCTGAATAACATGAGCACGAACAAACCAGGGATCAGAGTGGTCGGCTGCTAGCCAAGCTGATGACGCACTGAATCTTGCGCCGAACTACGTACATATGGACCATGCGAAAAGGTTAGATTCAGTTTTTACACAAGCAAAATAGTAGTTTCACCCGTAAATTTTAATGGATCCGAAAGTCTATATTATTTATTGGATGGTTTTTAAATCTTTATTCCGCCACCATGTTACTTTTAAGATTTGGCTCTTCTGTTCGTTTCTCTAGGCTGCAGAATGGTTGCGGTGGTGCCGCCAAGTCAAGTTTGGAGAAGTTGGGTAATGTACACCTGTTTTGTAGGCTTCACTGGTTTGGTTAGGTTGACTAGGTGTTCATTATTGCGGCCATTTTAAAAACTAGGTTGCTGCATAAATTTGATTCAAGAAAGACCACTTCCCAGTTTGACTGACTGTCAGATTGTTAGTGGGAATGGCTATTGCATTTTCTTTAACTTTCTTGAACAGCTGGTTTGCATTACATACTTTGCGCACTGGATCAGTTTTTGTTAGGTTTAGCCAATGTAGAAGCTGTTGTTAAGATTTGTTGTGGAATTATGTATGTGAAGCCATGTTTATTGACACTTTGGATCCGAAGGACGTACTGGTACGTTTTCATTAATTGTTACTGAGTGCCTAAGGACGTACTGGTACGACTCACATTTTTGATTTGCTATACAAAACTATGTGGGGCAGTACGTTCGCTGTGCCTCAGCCAGAATCTTTGTTGGGCATATTAGTTCACTTTTCAATCGCTAGATGGCAGCACCATGCAGTAGAATTTCTGTTTTAGGGTTCTAGCTGGAGCATCTTTTTTTGAAGTGAAAGTCAACATGGCGTTGTCAGACGAAAATGAAACTGGCGATTTTATTGAAACTAACACGCCACAGAGAGGCTCGAATTCAGTGCCGGAAAGTTATTACAGTGAACAAATATTATTATGGCTAATTTGGAGTGTTTTTTTCAGATTGAGCAGCTTTGTTTGTCAGTGGTATGCGTTCGTCGTACTTTTGTCGAAACACAAATATTTAGTTTTTTTCCTCATTTTTTTACAAAAAGAAATATTTTTTATTTTTATTTTCACCTAACTTTCCAAAAACTGTGCACTTTCATCTACTATCTAAAAAAAAATTGTGTTAATTGGTGAAAAACTAACCGAGTTGTGATTTTTTTTGTAAGACGCTAAAACTGTCAGGACCGGCGGACATGCGCGAAACATGTCACTCAACTTTGCCAAAAGGAACAGGTGTTAGGTGGTTCTAGTTGTGGAGAATTCTTTTGCTTTTAGCTCATTATAACTGTTGTCTTGATAAATCGGGCACTTTCTTTAGGGTCTAGGGTATTGAATCACACAATTTTCTTAACAATTTGGAGAAGAATTCATGAGCCGAATCGTGAGTTTTGAAAGGTATGGCTTGGTTACTTAGTCATTTTTCAGCCTGCCCTTTTATGCGTACGTACCGTATTACCTAGTTTTTGGACAGATTGTTTTTGACTGCAGGTGTTATGAGTTGTCTGGATACGTATCGGGTTTTGTGATGCGTAAGTAAATATGGTGTTTTTGTGATTTGTTTTCAAGAGTGCAGTTAATTTCGTACTTGAATTCAGGAACGAACTTGTAGAATTTATTGAATGTTGCATCGGGGTACTATGAAGATAAGATGTCATACTTGCATGGGACCTGAAGTGTTAAATCGGAGCATGCTTCGTGGATCAAAATGATCAGTTTTTGACAAACGAGTTCTGTAATTTACCAGAAAGACAACACAATCAGGAACAACTCGTTCATTTTGCACAACACTCATTTTCAAAAAGTAAGATATCGAATCACACAATATCCAGTGAATATAGATTTTCTACAGCTTTTTTAGTCAGCAGGTGGAATTACTGTTACAAATCTGTCTGCTTCAGGTCAAGTTTGTTTTCTGTTCACTACCACACCGTTGTGTGCAGTTTCAAAAAGTAGAGCTCGCCGTAGCCCTCTAATATCGTTACACAAGGTACAGCAAGCTCCACTCTTGAAAACTGCAGACAACGATGTGGTACTGAACAGAGAACGAACTGACCCTGAAGCAGACAGATGATTAACAGTAATTCCACCTACTGACTGAAAAAGCAGTCGGAACTTCGCTGGATATTGTATAATTTGAATATCTTAACTTTTTGAAAATGAGCGTTGTGCAAAACAAACGAGGTGTTCCTGATCGAGTGATCGTATCACCAGAAAGGCTATAGCCAGTAACTAATGCTCCCTTTTTTTTGAAAGAACTTAAATTCCATGAAGGTCTTGATAAACGTTTTTAGAAATATTTATTAGTAACCTGGTGTGAAATTTTCTGTTGTTATGGATTGGCTTCTTCCGCTCGACACAATGGGGATCGGCAAATAAATTCTGAGTGAGCGTTGGCAATAGTTGCTCGACACTAACAGAAACGATGCGAAGGTCGGATGTCCAACTTATTTGTTTTAGTTTTTCAGTCAATGAACTGGCTTAATTTTGAACCTTACTTCATGTTTAGGAGAAAACCTAAGAAAGGGGTGGGGGAACCTCCAATCACTACAGGGGACGAGATAATGTCCACAACAAATCCTTCAGCCACTGAATGAAACTGGTACTGGTCAACAACCAGATTAACTCCTAACATGACCGGCAACCTAACATGACGACTGATGAGATAGTCAAATCATTTAACCCTTTGGATCAGAGTTAAATGATTCAATGTAAATTTTAAAAAATCAAATATTTAATTGTATTAGGAAATTAAGACTTTTATCTTTGTCTTTCTAGAAGGATTAGTTTAGTTGACCACACAGCTTCAACTTTACTTAAGACGAAAGATTGACAAAGTCCACAATGACTTTTGCAACCAATTAGGCTAAGAGATTTACAGGAAAAAGCTTTCAGATTCCCGGTACTTGCAACAATGCCTACAACAAAAATAAAAGTACCTGATAATATACAATGTTGGGAAGGGTTCCGTTGGGCGTCCATTCCAACAAATAGGGTTTTCCCGGCTGACATTGAAGCCGAAGCATAGCCTGGAACCGGCGAAAACTTGGATACTCATCCCAGTTACGAGGATTCAGATGAGGATTCTCCCATATACACAAGCGACCATCTGCATTTATACAATAAGAAAAAAATAATATGTTGTCACGGTAAAACCACAAATGCCAAAAATAAAGATGATAACAGGAAGGAAGCTTTACAGTTTTCTATTAGTGCTTGTATTTTATTAAATAATTGATGAAAAGCGTACCTGCTGTGGGAATGGGCCTGCCTTTATGGTCAAAAGACACTCCCGCATAAAAATGAACAAACTGAAAATTAAAATAAACACTATCTAAAAATGTCCTCTTACAATATCCAGTAATATATACAAATAGGGTTAAAGAAGGTTTTTGAATGTTTGTTCAAAATTTGGGGTTTAAAATAAATAACTTTTAATAAGTCTATTCACAAGTGCACATCTTTCCACAGAGAATTCATCATTAAGAACGAAAATAATGTTCTCAAGGTTATATGCTGCAGCCACCTTCAACCTGGTACGACCTACGCACATGCACGGACTACACTTACGTACAGCTCAATGCTTTTTTCCTGCTCTCAGAGTCTGGGGTAAGAGAGCAGGCCAACAGGGTTACGACGTGCAAACTCCTGCCTTGCCTTATGTCCGCGTTTGCACCATTCAATAAACCATTGGATTGCAGAGTGACGAAGAGTTGTTTTTAATGGTTAAGGACACACACACACACAGTAAGGAAGTCACCTCTACATATGGCACCAAACTAATAGACTCTTAAAAAACCCTGCGACTCCCTCAAAAAGCCGCGAGCGGCCCCCTGGATGTTAGAACTCACAGTTTTTTACCTTCATGGAACAACTTCAGTAAAACATTCTAATACTGATCGTCAATCAGTCATCAACCCAACGCTTCGTAAGTAATTACACAGAACTACCAACACCTCGTAAATAACAAACAACCAAAGCACGAGAGACGAAGACAATGTGGTGAACTTTGAACTCACAATCATTGGTCTTAATAACGGACAAACCTAGCTTGAAATATTTGAGAAGTCACGATCGTGCAGTTTTATTTGTCATTAGGAACCGTAAAAAAAGCAAAAATAATCAGTTAACCATGAAAGAATCAAGATTGTCCCCCAAGATTGTCTCACAAGCGGAATCAGTGACATTAAAAGTGCAGTGAGCGGCGTTGCTTTGTGAAATTGGGCGTGAACTAGCGACCAGCCAATGTTCCAGTAAAAACTTGCCCGGATGTTGGCGCGAAAGCATATTGTGAATGAACTAGTATTACTACCAAGAATTTACACCCAAACCCTATAAATTCTTGTTACTACTAATACTACTACTACATAGCGTGATAGTAGCGAACGACTTCGCGTTAACACAATCGTGGAATTCTAAGGACTCCTAGCTGCAAAGTTTTCGAGTATAAACACCGAAATTAGTAAGCGTTGAACCAACAAGCTTCTTCGCAGTAATTGAATGGTTGAATGGATGTTTCACCAAATTTTTTGATGTGGTGTCAGGTGTATACTTTGTTCCACATTATGTTTTTAGAAAACTGACTATATGACGCCACATTTTCTTCCACTACGAGTGCAAAAAAATCTGTAAACATCCCATTCGTAAACTCTAACAGTATCTTTGTTGAGTCTATAAGTGTGATATCCACATGTTTTTGCACTCTTATTGCAAAAAAACTAGTCGTCATCCAGTCAGTTTTCTGAAAACATAATGTGGAACAAAGTATAGTAGAATATTTGACAAATGAGATAGTTTATTTGATAAGAATTATGGAAATTTTTCAAAAAACGAGATTACTTCAACAGTGTCGGCTAACCATATACGTACTCTGATGTTACTATGTTCGTTTAACTTCGTCAGGCAGTTCACACTTGGTTTAGAAATTTAAGATTCACTACACTTTGTTGCTGTTGCCCCCCGTATATGTCAGGCATTGGTGCTGTCATCGTTCAAGCTGTTCCGTGAGCTTTTTCTTCATTAAGTATTGCATTGTGGGGTTCGATGGTGGTTGTAGATTCATAAGATTTGCTTTCGATTCCTTGAAATGTTTGATCGCTAGTGACTCCAAGGCTCTCAAAAGGCGGTCACTGGCAGAATTCAAGACCACCAAAGTGGTGGTATCGTTCCAGGCAATCTGGTGTTTGGTGCCCATGTGGTTTGATATGATGCCGTTTTTGGCCTTTCCAAAAACAGCGCTCCACTGTTGTTGATCCAAGCCTTCACCCCTCATGTCTAGTTTCACCACTATAAACTGCACTACACCCACCACACGGCACCATGTAGACTTTCATCGTATGTAGGAGTTTGTCAAAATCAATGGTTCCCACTTGCTCTCTTTCTGGTTCCTATTCCTTAACTGGTGGTGTAGGGTTGCTTGCCAATGTTGCTCTTGTGGTTTTCTTGTCCCTAGTATTGTAGGGGTGGGCTATCTCCTCTCTCGTCTATTTACATCAACCATTGGTTCTTCGTTCCTCCTTTCTGCCTTGGTTCCATCAGTCTCGCTTTGATGGACACTTGACTGCTGCTCAGAGATGATGTGGGACTTGAGTTCTCTGGAGTTCTTCAGATAGGAGGTGAAGGCTTGCTACCTCAGGATCCTCTGGATGGGTCCACTCACATCTCGAAAACACAATCTCATCACTGGGATTCAACGGTGCACTCCTTTCGTCTCACTTCCCTTGCTGTTTACCCATCCCTACTGCCCGTCTCATCATGGAATTCAGCACTCCTAAGGGGTAGCCCAACCTTATGAAATTTGCCATATGGCGCCATGTAGTGGATGGCACCACATTGGATGGCACCACATTGGATGGCACCACATTCCAATAGACTGGAATTTTTCAGCAGGACTCTCCGCGGTAGAGGCCCTAGCTGCTGCTCTGCGATTGATCATTGGAGACACTTCTTAGCAGGAACGCATTTCACTTTAATAATGGAATGAGAAGCACTCGGCATCAAGCACAACACTGCACGCACGGCAAGCTGGACATTGCGTTTGCAAATGTTGACTACTCAGTTTGTCGTCACCCTGGAAAATCCCACATAGTGGCAGATGCGTTGTCCCGAGCACCCATCCCAGCTTTTCAGATCAGGCTTCAACTAAAGTTGCCAACGGACAGTAAGGACATGCTACAAGAAGAGCAACACAGAGACCCTGAGACTCGACTGTCAGCATGATTATTACATTACCCAGTAACAGGAAGAATGATGTCTCTGTGAAGAAGCTGGAGCACATCAGGAAGAATTTTCAGATTCACGACAGGATTGTTTCCTTTGGAGATAGGACAGTGAAGGCCAGAGGAGGTCGTTTTGAAAGCCTTAAAAGTGTATGTGCCACAGAGTCTTCGTTTAAACAGGACGGAAAGCCAAACGTGCTTGAGAAGGGTGAATAAATACAGATGCAACCCTATTTAGGCCGGGAAAAAAAATAAGTTTGGTTCTCGGGCATTTCGAAAGTCGAAAAAGGACCAGGCCACCCGGCTTTTTATTTTATTATTTATTTTCAAAATGCTATGAAAATCCTCAACATTTTTCTTTAACTTTTAAGCAGTATGAACGTATATATACGTCCAAAAAAATCATCCCAAACACAGTAATGACGTATATATACGTCGAAGCTTTGAAGGTAAACTATGGGTCGAAAAACGCAATTTTCCGTCAAAATATCGAAATGAGAAACGCTGAAATTCCTGACATGTTGTGCATCGATTTCTGTAAAAAAAAACCCCGTTGTTACCAATATCTACAATTTTATTAAAAGCACTTTAGTTGAGTGTAGACTCACTAAAAACTGCAAAAATGTGTTTCTCATTCTTTTTTCCTAAGTCAAAAAGCAGAAAATTGGTCATTTTTAATCAGCGGTAGCGGTCGAAGCATTTGACTGGGCGCTGCCATCTTGTATTAGTTGGAAAGCTGGAATTCCCTTCAATCTAGGCCTCTCAACTTATTTTCTCGATGGCCGTTTGGCATTGGCCAATCAGGCGAATTGTAGTAGGCCGTTTCTGGCCATTTCAAGCTAACTTTCCAAAGCATTTTAAAATCGCGTTTCGTTATTGGCTGGTTGGTACCACGTGACCCATTTGCGTGATCTCATTGGCTGATGCGCGATTTCAACATGGATGCCGCCGATCGCTTCGGATTTCACTTGAGTGCTTGAGAGCACTTGTTTTAGTTCACAAGAAAGATGATGTTTCACAGCATTAAAAAATTAAATCAGCAGCCACGATGCAAAACTAAAATGGAAATGGAGCGTATAAACCTTCACACTATTGCTTATCAGGTGGGAACAAGTTCGAACAACGATTTTTAGCCTAACGCCGACTTTCGGACGCGTTTTGTCAACACGGAGATTTTCGATTTCATTTGGCTACTGCCCGTAATTAAAAAAAACAAAAAAACCAACGGTTCTCCGACACTATTGTCCGATTTTTTCTGTGCATTTTAATGAATATCTGTTGCGTGCGTGTAATAAGTTTGAAATAATTGTGTCCAATAGTTTTCGCAAGAAAATATATTTCCACGGGTAACGACGTAAGGCGAATGAAATAAAAAGCCTTTGACCCGCATGATTTTTGGGGACCCGTCCGCGCCCGAGAACCGAACAATTTTTTTTTCCCGGCCTTACGTTTCATTTTGGAATCAAATGTTACACTGCCTGAGCGGGAAATTGAACCCACGAAACCAAAGGCCAAAATCCTACTCTTAAGTCGTACCAGGAACAAATGAACAAACATGTTCATTTGTTCCTGGTCGTACCGACACGCCCATGTCTTTGTCATGCAATTCTGTCGTATCAGCACGATGCATGAAAGTTTGTTCGTCTAGAAATCGCAACGACAATGGACAAACACAGATTGATTGCTTTCTGGCCAGGGATGTTCAGTGATGCTATGGAGTATGTCAAGTACTGTCATCAGTGCCAAGTCTCCAAGCCATCACAGCAAGGAAAGAAGCACTCGTGATTCTGATTGTACCTACTGCGTCCAAGACCCACCTTGGCATCGATTTTGTGGATCCCTTGCCAGCCACAACCCACCATAAAAATTCACCTTGTGTGTGGTAAATATAGCTCCTTGGCTGTTTCGACTTTAAGCCCCCAATACACATTATAGGGATGGGTTGGTTTCGGTTTTCATGCCCACAAAACTGCGGTTTCGGTATCGGTTTTTGCCACCCTCCACCCCAACTAGATGTTTCTAGTTTTTTTCTTGTAACAGTAATATTACTAGCTTCTAACCGGCTCTTGCTTTTACTTTCAGCAGCGTCATAGACCATGGGTCTAGCTGTAGCACAATTTCCCTCTGCATTTTCTTTTTAAATGACTACTCGCTTTGGTATGAAGTATAAAGTATAAATACGAATCCAAGCACGGCGAAAATCCAAAAGGACAGAAAAGAAATGTGGAAGCCACAAATTATCCCGTGGTTTTGCATAGGGACAGGCGACGTTTAAAGACACCGAGGGAGGGTGCACATCTGACGTCATCAGGGAGATCATTCCACGCTCTGACCACCCTGACACCAAAGCAAAACCTCCGAACATCCATCAGACATCGCCGAAGAAATAAAGTACGAGGTCCAGCAAACATATCCACCCGAAGAGTCAGGAGCTTCCTCCAATCGATGTCGACAAGCCCGCTCAGGAGCTTGAAGACACAAATCTGATTGAGATTTTACGTTCGATCAGCAAGGGTTTCCAACCCAAGCGAGCCCAGCCGATCCTCGTATTCAGAATGCCGTAAATTCCTAAACCTTCTCGTGAATCTCCTTTGCACCGTCTCAACGTTCCTAATGTCACCCAACAGATACGAGGACCAGACAGGAGAATAATATTCCAACAGAGGTCTGACTGAGGCTTTACAAGCTCACACCAACACATTCAGCGACCGCGTAGAAAGTGTTCGCCGTAAAAGCCCAAGAAGAATTATGCGTAGAAAATTATAATTATTAAAAAAAATTAAAAACAATACATCAATCTTTGATTTTGTATCGGTTTCGGTTTTCAGTAAAAACCGAAAATTGTTACCGACCCATCCGTAACACATTATTGATTTCCTTTCTGGCGTTTGCCACTCTTATATTTCCTTTTTAAATACTTACTTAGTGACAACCGATAAATCAACAATGTCCCTTGACAATACCAACTAGGTTGTCTACGTTATAGAATCTTACTTGAATTAATTGTTTAAATGCCTTTCAATCTTCACTATGCATGACTTAATACCACAGCACTAGTGAGCCTGCGCCAGTCGCCACCAGGTGTTCACGTTGCCTCACAGTGTAACAATGGAAGTGATTTGATGAAGACAGGTGACCCGATCATCACATTAGCCAGACTAAAACTCCAAATAGAGCTTTTGCTGTGAATAAACGCTGAACGCTAATGCAACCTGACTGGGTCTATCCGTGGCAATCCCACGACAAACAACAAGGAGGGAGGCTTGTCGCACCCGCACTTGAGTGAATGACCAATTTTGATGTTCCAATAAACCATTTTAAGAGTTTTTATGAGAGTTATTCGAATCGTGCTAATCTCATGTTGGTAGCTTAAATTGCTCCTAAACTATTTAGTAACAAATATCTTTTTAATCCCCTAAAAGGCATATTACAGCAGCATGCCTTCTTAAGACGCCAAACAAGTGACTTAAGAATGTGACACAGCATTTGAAACATCAACAACACAAAAATTTGAAGTAGTTTTAAGGGCTTAAGATATTTTTAAGTGGTCTTACAGAATTTTTTTTAACTTAAATACGGAAAGAAAGGAAAAGAAGCATTTGCCTGCTTGTCTCTAGGTGACATTGTTTCGTAGCCTCCTCTAGAATTATCTGTGATGTAGAAAGGGTGATGATATCCAGGTTCCAAAATGTTGTCACCCCCTTCAATGGAAAAAATGTACCGCTGCCCTCTCTTGACATACAATTCAGGAGCCATAAGTCCATTGACATACCAAACCAGTCCTGGTGGTCTTAAGCCTACAAATTAAAAAGATAATGTGCATGAATTGTGATTGAAGTCTATCAGTATCTTGATGCCGGTTTGTATATTTACAGTAAATATTTACAGCTGGTTTATAAAACAATACAGAATTTACAAATATTAATTTATGAAATCGAATTAGCGCCATATACAGAATTAGAAAACAAAAACGAACTCGTTTGATGTTTAAGGTAAGGTTTAACTGATCCGAAGTCAAAACAGCAAAGTAACACAAATAAACTTTCTTGTAAGGTTTCTTAAATTTTAACAACAAGTCCGTGACTACCTGTTATTCCTTTGTATCCTTTAGCTCCGGCAGACGGTCCAAGAGTAACATTAAAAACAGTTAGTTGTGGGCTAGAAATAAAGAGGGCGTCCCAAGGCTTGATCTTCTCCTCGTCATTTGGTGTGAATGAAAAACACTGTTTAGTTGGAGGTTGGCGATCCAAATTCAAACGCACATTTCCTGAAAAGAACCCAGTTATGTATATTAGAGTTGAGTAAAGGGATTTAAAAAAAATCACCAGTATATTACTAACCTGTATTTCTTAAATAATGGTACAGCGGTTCCATTTTAGAATTCATATGTCCTATGGCCCAAATGGTAAATAGATCTTTTCCTATCATTTCTGATTCTATGAGGGAACCTAAACCAAAAAATAAATAAAATAAATTACTTATGAAAATGTTGAAGGGCTTTGGGTTATTAAACTCATTTTGTCACTAAATTACCCATCACCTGTGTCCACGAACCAGTTCAATTTTTGCAATTTACTGCAAGTTCTCAGTTTATAGGTCCAAGTATAAAAAAAGTAAGTAGAGTAGGCTCTGAGGATCTCTTTATAACGAACAACCTAGTGTGCCAAAAAATGGTTCTTTATACAGAGTTCTTAATACAGAAAGTTCCTTCACAGCCAACTGTGAGAAGTTCCTTATACAGGGTGTAAAAACTTGACAAATAAAATTGAACTACATCTGCCTCCCAATTGTACTGTGAGGACATTGTGCATAAACTGTAGTTTTACATTGTTTAGCGAAAAAGTTTCAATTTTTGGTTGTGGTTCAGGTTTGCCTTTTCCTTGTAACATAAATTCATTGATTTCTTTGTCGACACGATGCTTTATATATCAGTTCCTTAAAAGGATGGTTTTTAGTGTGTGAAAAAACCTTTACAGCACTGAAAAAAGGTTCTTTATATGGAGCCGTTCCTTATAGAAGTTCTTTATGTCGAGTTCTTTCAGCGTACAAACAGAAGGTGGCCAACCATATTGTTAAAAAGTGTTCTTTATAGGAAAAAGTTCCTTAGGCCACGCAAAAAAAAATTGTTTGGTTTACGGGCGAGGTTGCAAATTGAAACACCAGGCAATCAGGCATTTTATTTAATTTTTTATTTTATTTAACTGACCACATTTCTTTGACATGTCTCTAGCTCAAAGCTGAAAGAGTATGTAGTCAGCCTAAAAAAATATATTGCTAACATGTTATTTATGTCATCTAGTATTCGAAGTTTTTTAGTTTTTGTCAAATAACTTCTTAGTGGTATGAGCTAGAGGTTTGAAATTGACGCCATTAGAAAGCTCGTTCCAGTTAAAATGTTGTACTGGAATGTCAAAAACAGGCAATATTTGGCAAAAATGTGATTTTTAGCGCGTGAACCAAGATTCAGATACAAAGTTTTGACCCGCGACAATTTAAAGCACCCGCACACGCCTGTAAACCAAACAATTAACTTTGCATGGCCTTATACGGAGGTTCGTTATATCGAGTCTACTGTAATGTGCGTTACCAAAATATCCATCTTTTACGGATACTTGCCAACATATAACCACGCATACTAGCATTAATTAAAGTTTACTACTCGTCACGTTAGGCAATGATTGGTTGCAAAAATAAGAAACTGAAATGGGAGTTCATTTCAGAAAGTAGCGGCAAGTTCAGAAGTTGTCCGCTTCAATGTTAGTAACATCTGAATCTTAACAGTCAAGGTTTATGTTATACCTGCTTTGATTGGCAAAGTAAAGTTGATAATGGTGACCCCTTCAGAGCGCATCATTTTCTGCACTAAAATTCCAGATCGTGGTTTTCCACTAAACCGCTGTGGGCACACACCACGGTAATACGTTCCATTTTCCGATGGCGTAGGAAAACACTACAGAAAAGAATGTACAACTTTGCATTTCCAAGAAGTAAAATAGGTCTTGATACTGAACGAAATATTTGAAACCATAGCTGGTAATCAATTGCTTACCGAGGACTTCTCTGTGATAAAATAGTCTTCTACAAAAGGTAAGGTTCCATTCGTGTAAGCTACTATGATTCGGGACCCAACCATTTTCGAAGCACCATTGTTGAAACCGAATGCCATGTAATCATCATCCCCTTAAAACATAAGCATTTCAAAAAATAAAAAATAATATTAATTCTCTTACAGGAGCAGCGGAAGACCATAACAAAAGATTGATTGAGTACCTGGTTTGGACAGACTAATGAAACCACCGACAATTCAAGATTAGACAACTTAAAAAAAGGAGTTGTTCCTCTTCAGTTGCACTTAGGATAATTAAGGCGTTTGAGAGGATGAAGTAACTAAGCTCAACTAAACAAACATTTGTCTAAGAGAGGCTCGTTTAGACTTGCCAAAGTTCGAAACGTACGAGGGACAGCTATGCAGCCTACACTGTAAGATCAAACCCTAACAGTCACAGCTCAGTGGCCTTCTAGAGAGGGCTTTCAATATCAACACCTGCTGACATGTGACATCGCATGCGCATTCTATCGTTGTTTTTTAATCTACGCTGCAGTCATGCCGTTAGCCTTCTCATTTGAAATGTAAATCAGAGCAGCAAAGCAATCTGATAGAAATTCGCATCTTTCCTAATAATCCTAGGTTATACTATCCCTCAGCAACTGCCTCAGTTCCCGGAAACCAGACCAAGCGAGTTGTAAACTGGTCTGGACAGGAAAAACTATGGCATCTAGGAACAACCAGTTAATTAATAAATTAGTAAAACTATCCTATGCGATAAGCGTAATTATGGGTTGTCGTGGTAATTGACTACAATTACAATTTTTGAAAAGGTCCAGAATTTTTGTAGATTAAGTTAATCCCGACAATACAAGGCCAATTTCACCTGTTCATCTCAATTCTCAGCCTTGTTTTACACTGTAACACAAACAAAACAGCTGTTGTCTATTGCATAGACAATTTTTACTGCAACAGATGGTGCCGATTCGTCAGCCCAACTCTTTCATTGCATCACACGACCAAAAATTAATTTGTAAGCATTTTTGTTTCAAATGTATCTTTCCAAAGACCTTTTACATCAGAAGAAGAAAAATATTCATCTTGAAAGGTAAATTTGTTATTTAGATGGGACGAAAGTATCTGCCAAAATAAAAAATCAGCCGGAAAATAAGCATACCGTAAATCCCCGCATATAAGCCCTGGGCTTATTTTCGAATTTAAGCCCATGCTCCGGATATAAGCCCATGAGCTTCTATGCAGGACAATGATTTTATGGGTGCAGGTGTCAAATGCCCCAGTAAGCGAACCAAATTTCCCTGAAAACATAAATCAAGTATTTGTTTCCTTTGCCATTTTATTTTATTATGTAATATTTTACTTAACCTATTAAGTCTGAGGAAAAAAACATTGCGAGGATTTTTTTTCTTCTTTTATGCCAGAATAAGTTTCCCAAATAACCATTATTGTCTGTAATTAAAAAAATTAATTGGCTAAGCATTGTAGGGATAAAGACAATTTTCCATCCAGGGCAGAGGAATGGAAAATAAGTTTTCATTCCAGAATACTGTCCCGAATTAAACTGCAAAAATGTAATTAGGTAGCATAGGTATTTTAGGAATAAAAACATATGTTCTAACCAGGGCCTCTAATTGGTCCTCTGAAACAAAGTTTTGCCAATCGGGCCTGCCCCGTTGTAACCAGGTTAAGGCGTGAAAAAAAAAAATCATCTCAACTTTGAAGGGAAACTGCGGGTCGAAAAACCGCAATTTGCGGCCAAGATATAGAAAAAAGAAAAGCTGAAATTCGCTACATGACGTGTTATCCATCGATTTCTGTAAAAAAAAAAACGTTGTTACCGACGTCTATAATTTTGTAAAAGCACTTTAGTTGAGTGTAGACTCACTAAAAACTGCAAAAATTTCGTTCTCGTTCTTTTTTCGTAAGTTAGAAAGCAGAAAACTGGTCTTTTTTTGATCAGCGGTAGCGATCGAACGATTTCACTGGGCGCCGCCATCTTGGATTCGTTGGAAAGCTGGAATTCCCATAAATCCAGGCTTCTCAACATATTTTCTCGATGGCCATTTGGCATTAGCCAATCAGGCGATTTGTAGTAGGCCGTTTCTAGCGGTTTCAAACTAACTTTCCAAAGCATTTGAAGATCGCGTTCCCTCATTGGCCTGTTGGCACCACGTGACCGATTTGACGCACTCTCATTGGCTGATGCATGATTCCAGCATGGCCGCCGCCGTTTACTTCGGATTTCAGCGCTTGTGTTTTAGTTCATCGTTGAAAATCAAAAGAAAGATGATGTTTCACAGCATTAAAAAATTAAAACAACAACCACGACGCAAAACTAAATGGAAAGGAGCCTATAAACCTTCACACTATCGCCTGTCAGGTGGGAACAACGATTTTTAGCCTAACAACGCCGACTTTCAGACGCGTTTTGTCAACACGGAGATATTCAATTTTAGTTCATTACCACCCTTAATTAAAAAAAAAAAATTTCTTTGAAACAATTAAAGCCATTTATTTGATTTTTTCTGTGCACCTTAATGAATATCTGTTGCGTGCGTGTAGTAAGTTTGAAATAATAGTGTCCAATAGTTTTTGCAAAAATAAATATTTCGTTTGTGCCTCACTCCATGGGTGACGGAAAAAATTACCAATCACTCCATTAGCGATGACAATTTATTTTTTAACTTACTTTCTTAAAACGTTAAGCAATATTTAACAATTTATTTAATAAACAGTGCGAGTTTTTATACAACCTAGTAAGAATATTAAAAAAAAAACGCGTTTCGCATATAAGCCCTGGGCGTATAAGCGAGTCATTTTAGCCATTAGTGTCGTTTACAAAAACGCATTATTTCGTTTATTAGCCCATGGGCTTCTTTGCGGGGATTTACGGTATCAGTAAAATCATAGAATGCAATGGACACAGTAAGGTTTGTTATCTCTCACTTTAATCAGCATGTTCAGTTCCGGCCATTCTGCTCAAGGTCATGTGTCGTTCCTCTACCAATGTTTGGTTCACACCCTGTTGGTGCTAATGTAATGACATGCAGAAGTGGCTTGCCCAGGGTTGCACCTGTTAGTTACTACTGCGTTTACTGGCAGATCATGCAATACTTTATCGCTGGAATTTATCGCTTACCCTTCTTTATGAAAGGCCTTTTTGCATTTTGCGACAAATTTCAGTAGTGTTTACATTGATCATTCACTGCAACAAAATCGTTGAAATGTATACCAGCTGCAGCAATTCTTTCCCGTCGTTATTGGTCATTACATTGGCTTGTTATTTTTTTTTTCAGATTCTTTAGGGCTTTAAATTTTTAAACAACAATTTGTTATTCTATTTTGTGGATTACACAACACTTGCGAATAGCTACTGCATCGCTTATTTTTTGTGGCTGTACAAATCTTATCACATTCTTTCAAAATGATACTAAGCCTAGCCTACTTGATGACACCCCATATTTCATCGGGATTTCTTACATCAGAATCTTTAATTATGTTGAATTACTTTAAATGAAAAACAATTTAGTTATTTTATTTATTCACACTTCCCAACTTTACCAATGCCGTCACAGAAATAAATGCTGCACTTTTAGGATCTTAGCAACCCATGTTTTAGAAACCTGAGTCTGTCTGAACGCACACCTTTTTGCCACACAAGTCAACTTCATTATCAATAAGCTTTACTGTGGCACTAGTTCTATCATGCATTTACAAGTGTACAATAATGCCAAGGATTGAGAAACGCACGTGAATATTAGTGAAATTGACCTGTTATCATTAAGTTGGTATGCAATTAGTTTCTAATCCTGTTCAAACACTAAAACACTAGGTTGAACTATTCTTTACAAATATGCAATAGCTACGTTGTAGAAATTTTCAAGACACTTTATCAGCCAAAACACTACCACATAATCTTCACTTGTTTAACACTGGATCGATCATTGCTACTTTTCAAATACGGCGTTCTTGACCTCTGATCTATATTGTCGCGTTTGTCGTTGGAGCGGAGTGCATAGCTCCAATGGCAAGCAATTGCATACATAGTTCTGGGTGGATTAAATGTCCCTAGCCCCTACGAGTTGCATTCACACAAGAACTTGAATGGTGGTTTTAGAGTTTCAGAAAGTTCAAAAAGAGGAGGGGGGGGGGACGTTAGGAAGAATCTCGTCCATAAATTGGACCCAGAATTTATGTTCTGCCCAAAAATCGAGGCCCTGTATAATTAATTCCGCACAACACTGGCAAACAGGAGCAACCCAGCGGTACCCTGAACCTGCTTAAAAAGTGACCACGAAACTCGACGTAGATGGAAGACAAACACCACATTTATGAGAGCTTTTCTCAAAAACAGCTTGAGGAATGTCTTAGTTTCACAGCTGCTTCCCTTGAGCTTTTTCAGGATGAGCCTGTTGCAACCCCGCTATGCCCGGTACAAGGAAGAACGCCAGAAGGATGGTAAATTCAGGGTTTATTCCAGGGCCACGCGGTCTGTCCTCAGGAGATGTTGTCCAATGGTTCAAGGATGCTCTGATCAGGGCTACTAGCAGAGTGGCACACTTCAAGAAGAGTTCTTAGCTGGTTAGGGACTAGCTCCCAGAGTGAGGCTGCAAGGGGCTGCAAGACCTTAAGTACCTAGAGCTGCAACCAGTAACTGCCACTGGTGGTGCAAGGTACTTCCTGTACTATATCCTGGTATCCCATGATCCATCTCTGCTAGCAGCTACCCCTAGGGGCAGGCAAGGCCAGAGCCATCCAAACCATTGATCCCCAGGGACTGGACCATACATCAAAGTACATAGCATTACTGGAATACATCAATAAAGATACAGAGCGTACAGAATAGATAACATGGAGCCATAGCATCAAGGTAAAGAGGCCCACTAAGGCCCTAGCTTAAAGAGTACGAGGAAGCTGTGGAAACCGTCGTTGCACTGTGGGAACTTCCTCGAAAAGTTCAGGGAAGCAGCTGGGATGACGAAAGTACTGCGAAACTGGACATCCTACAAGCTGTGTTCGAGAAAGACAAAGCTCTCGTAAATGTGGTGTTGGGTTTTGTGGTTACTTTTTCAAGCAGGTTCTAGGGGTCCTCATGGCGTACTCTAGTTCGCCAGTCTTGGCGGAAATAGCTATGCAGGGCCTCGACCAACATGTAATGACCTGTATGCGACAACATAAATTCTGGTTCCGCATTACGGAATGCGGAGGACATTTTTTTCTCTTCACAGGGGATTTGGGTGGGAAGACCAGCTCTGTCCTGAATATTGTTCAAATATGGCACCCGAAATACAGTGTACCTATGAGATGGAGGTGGACTGCGTGGCCACCTCTTTCCACGATGTTGAAGTCACTAGAAAGGAGTGAAACGTCACATTTCAGCCATACAAGAAGCCAATAACCACTGAAAGAGGGACACACTATACATCAGGGCAAAGCCACAGCTCCGCTCCATTGCGCAGTAAGAAATGCACAGGATGGTTAGCAACTCCTCAGATTTGAAGCTGGCGACACCATACCTCGAGGCAGCTAAGGCGAAATTTCTGAAGCTCGGATACCTCAGAGGTATGCTCAACAAATGAATCAAACGGGCGACCAATCACTATTAAAGTTCTTGCGTGAACGCAACTCCTAGGGACTATATGGGGAGTCAACCCTCGCCACGACACAGATGCTGCACAAGTTAGGCATCACGAATGTGAAAAACATCACTGAATCTATCACAGAATTTTGGGGAAACATAACATCCCAAGATTTGTAAAGACAGCAGCAAATCTCACAAAGAAGCTGAGAGTCAGCATAGTGGACGAGGATGTGCTCTCAACTGAGAATAGTCAACGTGATGGTGACAAGGAGCCCTCCGTCGACCTTGTGCCCCACAGTTCGGCCACCGTCCACACCAGGAGAAGGCAGAAGCAATGAGAGGTTCACAGCATACAGAGAACACCCATCAAGAAACCTAGTGACAAACCACAGATAAGGCGTCAGATTCCACATAAGTGCCCTACATCACCTTGTGGAGTGTAGGATTCTTTGAGGGCAGTGTGATAGTGCCTACATAGGAGAAACACGTCAAGGAGCAGATTTGAGGATCATCAATCAAATTTCTGCCTATAGGACCCTGGACACCACAAACAATATTGGCAGGCATTGTGAAGCTACTAAGCACTCGGTCAGCTGAAAAGACACCTTGACTAAGATAGTTTCAAATTTCAAAAACTATGAACACCTGCGTGCAGACGATCAATTACCATCAAGGTCCTATAAAGAGAGGGACAGCAGCTCATGACTCTTCAACCTCTGTTGCATCCTGTTATTGATCATTTAATCCACCCAGAACTGTGTACGCAATTGCTTCCCAAGTGGCGCTATGCACTCTACTTCAACAACAAATGCGGTAACAGAGCAATGATCGACCCAATGCGAAACACGTGAAGATTACGTGATTAGTGTTTCGGCCGATGAAGACAGACAACGTTAGCGTGAGTAACATGCATGTATAAATAGTCTGTTGAAAATTCTCACGATGTAACACTTGTATATTTTTTGAAGAATAGTTGGACCTAGTGTTTAGCATGGATTTCGAGCTTCGAATCGTCAAACACTATCATCAAGATGCATACATTTAATGTCTTACCTATCAGGCCTGCTATTTCCATTGTCACAGATGTCGATGAACTTCCTAATTGCCAACTTATTTGTAATTGTCGGTGCAACTGTTCACAATTAATGAGGGAAGTAAAGTAGGGCTAGAAAAGAAAATGTTATTTTTAGCCTTATGTCTACCTTAGTTTGACATTTTCTGTGGAGAAAGGAAACAAATGATTACTTTTAGCTTCCAAACAACTGTCAAACATTAATATCCTACTTCTTTAAATAAAATTATTTTGTCCCAGCTTTTTTTGAATAGACTCCGAGTGAGATAAATCAGCATAATGCATGAGTAAAATAGTGCTGAACCCGAAGAATGATGTGTGGTGCCCATTTTCTACAATGGTCCTGAAATCCCACAGAATTAACACAGGCAACAACCCAATCAAGGCTTAAGACCTAATTAATACTGCAGAAAGGAGCCATTTGTTTGTACATCTCAAGTTTAACAGTTAGCATTCAAGCCACACTGAAATTTGACTCGCTTCATGCAGGAGCAAATCAACTTACCAAATCTTTGACTAGAGATGGGGGTACATTAAGCTCCTTAGGAAACAACATGGAGCCATAGTTTTCTCTTGTGCCAACATTGAAAATACTCAGCCAATCAACATCGAAGATGGTCATGTTACCCGGTAACTGAAGAGAAATATTAGCTTGCTGGTATGGCCGAAGAGGTTCTAAACTGGTAATTACGAAAAGTGATTAAATTAAAAACTCTAATAATAATAAATAAAATAATCTAATAATCATATAAATAAAAAGTCTAATAATCATAAGACTAATCGGGTATACATTTCAGTCACAATAAATTTGTATGGTTAAAACATAGGGGTGCGAGTAGAATAATTATAATTTGAGTCGAGCAGAGCCGAGTCTACAATAGAAGATTAGAGTATCGAGCCGAGTTCGAGTATTTGGTGAAGACACTTATTTTGCAAGTATCTTTTTTACTTGTTAGTGTAATAACAAATAAGATGCTGCTTAACGGACTGTGTGGGTCAAAGTATACAACTGGTTTTCCAGTTTTTAGGATACAACTTTCGAATGGTTCGAGCTAGTGGCTCTTAATTTGCACCACTGGACAGCAGCTCTCGTCGATACGATGAATTTGGTGTATTTGAACGTAAAAAAAACGGTTAAAAGTTGGCGAAGTTAATGCATTTTCACCTGATTCGAGTTTTTCGAGTATGGATGCACGCGGCGAACAGAGTTCGACTATACGTTGCAAACTCGGCTCGGCTCGAATTTTTCGAGTATAGCACATCCCTATTAAAACACTTCATGAACACTTCTAGTTCCTTGATATTATTATTTCACCTGCCATTTAAACACTGTCATATTGCTGCCATCAATAGCTCCAGAAAGTTGGTGACACGTCGTCGGGTGTTCCGCCCCATTAGTGAAAGTTTCATTTATGGAAGTGAGTTGACAGTGGAAAATAAAAGGCAATGGACTTGATTATGTCAAAACAAGTCAAGCTCCATTATTTAATCCCGAACGTGAGTTGTGAGCACGGAGCACCTCAACAATAGAATCCCAATGTCAAACTAATCCCACAACCAGTGAGATTGAGGAAAGTTTTGGTGTTAAACGTTTTTCCCATCTGACGATCAAACTAATGCACAAGAAACACGGAAGCAAGGAAACTGTTACAAGAATTTTAGAGAATGAGATGGGAACGCAACAAGAATGACACAGAATTCACATTAAGAATAAGAACACACAAAGCAGAGAAAAACAAAAGAAAATACAACTGCAAGGCGAGAGTGGAACTTATAATCAAATGAAAAGTGTAATAATTATTAAAAGATTTATTTAAAGGAAGAATGATGAGCAGAGACAAAAGTAAAATCAGCGCAGAGAGAAAGGCAGATTTGAGAAAACTGTGAATCTTAACATGACAGAAGAAAGTTTTACACACGCGAGTTTTACAACTGGAATGATGAAGGACTCTTCAACACGCTGGAAAACCTTGTGCGAGATGAGACTAAGACTATTACAAATTCAGTTACGACATGTAGGATTACACCAAACTGTTAAGAGAAGAAAGCAACGGAAGTTCTACAAAGGGATGAGATGCATCAAACTCAAAACATGGATCGACAAGCCAACAAATACATACGTGTTTTCAAGATCACATGTAAAAATCCTAAGTGACCACTTTGAAATCAGATAACATGAAGCTTTACAGTCTTTAAATATATTTATTATCGGTTTAGGAATGGCAACCGAAACCGAAACCGGCAAAAAGTAGTAGCGGTGCAGTCCCGTTTTTAACAACAAAATTAAAACTTACCTAGATGTCCAATATCAATTGATCATTTATGAATTTGAATCCCACCGCTGCCACCAACAGTAACGTGTGTTCAATGTAGAAGCCAAACTTGAAGTAGTTAAACCTTATTCAATGCTGAATAATCATGACAAGATTTGGGTTACATTATTACGTTCTTTCTCAACACAAGAATCAACGGGAATAGAACACCGGGCTCTGAAGCCCTTGACTTTCATATGCTCCGGTCAGATCCAGAGCTCCACCGGACAACCAATCAGCTCGCGAGTTCGTTAACCAATCCAGTTCATGGCTACAAAGTGTTCACCGATCGTGGCCAACAATACTTGGCCCCGTTCTCCTGCACGTCCGCTCATGGTTTTGGCGCAAAACCTGAAAGTCCTTGCCGTTGCACAAGTGATTTTGGCGCCAACAAAAGTCAACCACAACACAGCAGCACACAGGTAGGTAAGAGGGTGAACCAATGTCCGTCACACCCCCATACTTCAAGTACTTTTATGGGATAAAAAAGTCTGGTAAGCACAAGTCCAATGGGAAAATCAGGAAAGCACAAGTCAAATTAGGATGCACACACATCAGTTGCAATACAGTGGCTTTGCTTTTTTTTTGTACTCTCCCCTTACACAAAATGTCGGCTTAGAGTATCAGCATTGGAATTTTTCTTCCCAGCTTTATTACAGATATCAAATTCATAAATTCCCACTGCCCTTGTCATTTGCTAGATGTATAAATTACCTAGTTGTATTCTTCCAACAACCAAGTAACCATCATTATATAGAGACTCAATCTAGCGTATTTTGAAATTCTGACCTATTTTGAAGATTAAAGACACTTTCCACAAGTTTTTTTTTTTCAAGAACTATTAGACTGTGTTAATTTCAATTTTCAAATAAAGATCTTGATTCACCTTTGAATTATTTAAAGAAAAAAACGGAAGAGAAACTGTGGTGCCTAATTGCAGTATTATTTAAGGAACTGCTCAACTTACTATCCATTTTCATCAGGAATTTTCATTCCTTTGGACGTTGGGACAGGTCCAAATCCAACCCAAAAATACGCATCTGTTGAAAAAAAAAATGATATTCGTTTTGAAACAGTTCGCGTCAAAAACATTTAGAAAATTAAAGGAGAAGAAACTGAAAATCGGCAAGAAATACCTGGTCCCAACCCATCATAATTTAAGTTAGTGATTTGTAGTGTTTTTGAATCCTTAGCCAGGACAGGGTCCGATTTTACGCCATGAGAATTACGAGTCAGTTCTTGGAGGATTCGAGGTCCAGGAGGTTCAAATTCTTCTGGGAATACCACTTCGGCAAATGAAATCTAAAATGTAAATTGTAAATTGTGAAATGTAAATGTCAACACCTTTACGAACTTTTCGTATGAGCAATTTACGTGGCAAAACAAACAACTCGCAGTGAGAGGCCAGTTAAAAAAATTTTTATTTTTAAGGCATTGCAAGTCTCCCAAAAATTTGATACAAACTTTAAATTGAGAGAATGATGGATACTTTTACACTGAGTGATTTTTAAAATTTCTTTTCAGTGCACCAAGTTGGGTTGACCTGGTGTTTGATTGATTTTTAAATTTGTCTGCATTGGACCGGCGCACTGTAACCTATCCAATCGCTACTGGTTTAGGATTTGTGTTACAAATTTGAACGGTTTTCATCATTAAATTTACTTTAAGCAAACCTTTAAAAAATACCGGTAATTGTGTGCATTATGCTTACATTGATTTATTTATTTATGCAATGATTGCAAAAGTTATTTGTTTTTTCATACATGCTTCAGAAGTAGAGTTTTTGATTAATTGGGAATTGTTATCGAGGTTTGGTATCGGCCAGCTTCGTTTAATGATCGGGTTAAGATGGGCTTGGGTGAAAAAAAGCTGATCAGCCCAGCCTCAATGTAATAGGATCAAATGTGCCATAAGCAAAGGGATATTACCACAGTAAGGAGGATTCTGAGAAGTAGAAATATTAGAAAAAGACCTTGCACCGCCTCAAGAAATCCAAGCATACACCAGACAATTTCACCAAACGAAGGTTAAACCACCACAAAACGTAAAAGTAAAAAAGTAGTCATAACTCTTTCCAAAGAAATCCGTTATATCAAAATACTGTATAGGCCCACTGTATAAGGAAATAATTGTCAGTCTCCTCCACAACACAGTCAGTGCAATTTTAATCCTTTATAACAAAAAGAACATTTTGCCAGCCCCCAGCCAGGCTGGCTAAAAACGGTTTCTTTTGCTGAAAAGTACAATACCTGTCAATTTTAGCATTGTTGCATCAACGATGCTGTCCTTGCCTTGAGACTTAAGTTCACGACGGCCGCCTCAGCCACCGGATCGCGCATGCGCGATCCTCCCTATAAGAATGCAACCCCTAAGGGTTCGGCATCTCATTGTATCAAGTTGCGTCAAAAGGTGACACCTGAGGGCAGGCAGGGTGGGCCTGAAGGTATTGTACTTTTCAGCAAAAGAAACCATTTTTAGCCAGCCTGGCTAGGGGCCGGCAAAATGTTCTTTCTTTATGCTGCCAAGTACAATACCTGTCAATTTTAGCATTGACAGGCTGACCTCGTCAAATTAGGTGGCGGGCACCTTTTGGCTGAGTACCCTGGGGTGCTGAGGCTGGCGTTGTGGTGTCGTTTTGGATATGGTTATGATGGAGGATGTGCTCCGGAGGCCAAAACGAGACTGTTCCCTTTCCCAAGGATTTTTTTTTTTTTTGGAATAAGGATCGAGGAAAACCATGTGAATGAAAAAGGTGTACTAAGATAAGAGGGGTGCATTACCTTTTCTTGTTGTGGAGAGGTGAACTTGGTGGCGACATCATGGATGGGAGCTTGAAAGGCTTCAGGGAACGTTGGGTTATGGGGAGCAGGAGAGCAATTTTTTTTTTTGGTAGTAAAATGGTGTTGAATGGCACAAGAACACTCTGTAGGGTTGAAATTGGAGCACAGTAGTGAAGGAAATGGAAGATGGGTAGCGTAGGAATTGTGTCCTCGGTATCGAATGTGAGTTGTTGTTTTTTTGAATTTCGAGGGGCGGCCTTGGAAGGGTCGAAAGGGTGGGTGGCAAAACTTGATGGAGCAGGTGAGGGGTCCAAGGCCGAGATGGTGGTCCTACTTAGGAAGAGATGTTCTGGACCCCAAAATGATAGCTCTTTGCTTTATGTCGGCAGAGGTCGCAGGGAAGTTCCGTCATTTTGTGGTTAGAAGGTTGGGACATGAGGGGGTGCATTGGGGTGAATGAGTTTGAGTTATGAAATTGCCAAAGTGAGAAAAACCGAACGTTGAGATCAGAGACATTGGAGGTGAGACTGTCCCATGTTTCAGAGATGTCGCAGTGAAGAGCGAGGTCTGTATAGTCGAAAGCAGCATTCGAGGAAGATGAGGGGTTTTTGAGTAGCCGGACGTAGGGGTGGCAACAACAGGTCTCGAAGGAAAAGAAGCAGTTGGGATCCGTGGGTCAGAGGGTTTAATGTCCAGTAAGGGATGACAGAGACAACACGGACATTTGTAGGGCGGACGGGTTGTCCTTGGCAGGCAGAGTTTAGTGAAGACCCATGGAGCTAGGAGAACGGGTTTGCAACGACCCGAGTGGAGTGGTGGGGACTTTGACCAAAAAGAAAGTTGGTTTTCGATGAGATGAGAGGCCGAGAGGTTTAGAAGTTTAAGATTTTCAGCCTGAAGAGTATGTAACTGATTTTGGAGAAAAGAGACCTGGGACGTTAGGGAGTCAACTTGGTCCTGTTTTGCGTCTAACAGGGGTTTCACCTTTTCGTAGTTGGTAACGAATTGGTGTTGGACACGGTGGTTCAGGCGCAGTTTGTGCTTCAACGTTGTGAAAAGCTTCACGTGGTCGATCCTAGGGGTTGGAAGTTGAGGAGCTCCGGATGAGGTGGGTGGGGGAAGTGTTACGCCGGCGGTGTCCATTTCCATAAGGTCAGGCTGAATAGGGTTGGCGGAATGGTCTGTAGGGGCTTCCTTAGAAGGAGAGCGTGGTGTTGCTGGGATTTCATCCAAAGTGGTATGATGGTCGGTAATTGGGAGGCCAAAGTCGTTCCCTAAGGGCGAGGAGGGGCTGTCAATGGTTTGAGACTTGGTAGGAGTGGGTAACTTTATTGGGGAGTTTTCGAAGTGTGAGGAATTCCCGTCCGAGGCCTCCAAGGAAGGGAGCGCAGAAGAATGGTCGACTGGTTCGTGGAGCCAGGAGGTGCGATTTGCCGGGGAACTAAATGATGATGCAGGAGATGATTTCCCAGGTGTATTGGGGATGGAATGATGTGCGTTCTTCTTTAATATGGAGGTAAGAAGCGGAGAAAAGTCCGGGTGCGAGGTTGGAGAGTGTTTGTCAGCTTTAGTAGGGGTTGTCGAAAAAGACAGACCTTCACGAATGTTTGATGACAAGAGATCGCTGGTTCCTCTGTTTCTTTCGTAGAGCCGAAGCTTGGTGAGTTGCAGCTATGACACGCCATTCAGATAATGGGATAGAGACACAGACGACACAGGGTAAGTTATAGTAATCGCACTTGCGATGGAACTGACAGACCGTCTTGTGGGGGTCACGGCGTGAGGGGTTCTGTAAACCTGGGCATGAACATGATCCGGGGTCATCGATGAGAGGTAATCTTCCGAGAAACGGGTCCTTGCCAGGGAAACGCTGGGCCTATTTAATTTTCACCATGATGTGAAGAATGACACTGGGCCGGGAGAGTGCTAAACAGGGCTGAAAGAGTGCAACAAAGACGCGACTAGACGGTGGGAAAAGAAGCGGAGGCGGAAGCGACTGTGGCAGGAGCGTGAGGGGAGCCTCGGTTTGGTGTGGTGGAACTTCCGTGATGAACGATGACAAGGATGGAGTCGACTGACAATCAGTGTTGGCAACCCCTGATATGGGAAGTGGGTCAAGGTCATCCAGGTGAAGATAAAACCACCAAAGGGTGATCCTGTGGATACGAGAACGCTAAAGGGAGACAGAGGCGAAATGTGTGTGCAGTGTGGAGCGAAAACCCTGTCGTGCGGTGAGGGGATGGATCGTGGTCCCGGAACGTGAGCAGTCGGTCAATGGTGGAAAGGCTGGGCGACAGCGATCAGGGGACGTGCTTGGAAGGTGGTCAGTGCGACGTGTACGTTGGTTCCAAGCCAGGAGACGGGGGGAACCCACGGGTCACCACTGATGTAAATAATCCAGACAAGGGGCCCGAGGGCGGGCCCGGAACCCTGGCGGAGGCAGTCATGTCAATCCCCTCGAAGTCGAAAAACCGACGGGATGGAGGAGAGGAGACAGCCCGGTCCGGTGGCCGTGGGGCCCTCCACTCCGTCAAGGTGTCAGGTGAGTGCGGAACGAAGGCTGACGTGAGGCACGACTCGTAGAAGGAGGAGGCCCGGTCGGGCCCAGTGTGAAGCAAATGCGGGGTGGAAAGGGCGTGGGGACCATCTCAGCAACGGTGGAGAGCTACGGCGTCCTATCTCGGCGTGGACAGAGTTGTTGCGGGACGAAGGGCAAAGCCAGCCAGGCTGAGACGAATCACGGTACCCCGAGGCCGGGAGTTACGATGTCTTCATCTCGGTGACGCTGGAGTAGTACGAAACGAAAGGAGTAGAGATTGCTTGATGGGTGACGTCGTAGGGGCTGATGGTAATCTTGGGATGGTCCCGGTGAAGGCATCTGAAAAGGCGACAGGTGGAGTCGGACGGAGTGAGCAGAAAAGATGAGGGCGGGAGACGTTCCAATGTGGGGCGATCCCGGGAAACAACGGGAGGGAGCCACGGCGACTTCTGTCCATGTGGACGACACCTACGTGGCGACAGGTGATGTCGTATGGGAAAGACTGGAGAGGGGAGGGGCTGATGCCGTTCCAGTGTGGAGCGGTCCCAGGAAACAACGGGAGGGAGCCACGACGTCTTCAATCCCAACCGACGACAAGAAGCTGGAGGTGGACGATGTCGGGGGGAACAAACCAGCCGGAACGGGGTGATGGTGCTGTTCACGAGTGGAACGATCCCGGGGATCAGCGGGAGGAAGTCGCGATGTCTTCAATTCAAATCGATGATGGGAGGTGGAGTAGGTGGTGAAACAGGAGGTATGGGTGCCGATCAAGTGTGGGACGTTCCCGGGAGTAGGTGTGTCGTAGGGAACGTGCCGGCCAAGTCGAGGCATGGATGCCGTTCAGTGTGGGACGATTCCGGAAGATAACGGGAGGAAGCCACGACGAATTTGGTCTAAAGCGGCGACAGGAGGTAAAGCAGGCGTGTGGTACGGGACGTGTCGGCCAGGACGAGGCATGGGTGCCGTTCAAATGTGGGGCAATCCCGGGAGACAACGGGAGAGAGCCACGACGACCTCAAACCAAATGGTGACAGGTGGTGTCGTAGGGGACGTGTTGGCCAAGACGAGGCGTAGAAGCCGTTTAAGTGCGGGGCACTCCCGGGAGACCACGGGAGGGAGCCACGACGACTTCAATCCAAATGGTGACAGGTGGTGTCGTAGGGGATGTGCCGGCCAAGCGTGGATGCCGTTCAAGTGTGGAGCGATCCCGGGAGACAACGGGAGGGAGCCACGACGACTTCAATCCAAATGGTGACAGGTGGTGTCGTAAGGGACGTGTTGGCCAAGACGAGGAGTAGATGCCGTTCAAGTGCGGGGCGCTCCCGGGAGACAACGGGAGGAAGCCACGACGACTTCAATGCAAATGGTGGCAGGTGGTGTCGTAGGGGACGTGCCGGCCAAGCGTGGATGCCGTTCAAGTGTGGAGCGATCCTGGGATACAACGGGAGGGAGCCACCACGACTTCAATCCAAGGCGACGACAGGCGGAGAAGTAGGCGTGTCGTAGGGGACGTGCCGGCCAGGACGAGGTGTGGGTGCCATTCAAGTGTGGGGCGATCCCGGGAGACAACGGGAGGGAGCCACGACGACTTCAATCCAAATGGTGACAGGAGGTGAGGCAGGTGGTGTCGCAAGGGACATGTCAGTTTGGGCGAATCATAGATGTTGTTCAAGTGTGGAGCGATCCCGGGAGGCAACGGGAGGGAGCCACGACGACTTCAGTCCAAACCAGCAACCGGAGTAGGAATAGCGGTGTCGTGATGGCGGAACGACAGCAATCCAAGCCGTCGACGGGAGGCATCGTAGGAGCCCCGGTAGACCGAGCCCCCTACGAGACAAAGGTTTCAAAGAAGGACGAAGCACAGACAGCAGCCGCCACGGCGGCTTGAGACAAAGAGATGCCAAACCCTTAGGGGTTGCATTCTTATAGGGAGGATCGCGCATGCGCGATCGGGTGGCTGAGGCGGCCATCGTGAACTTAAGTCTCAAGGCAAGGACAGCATCGTTGAGGCAACAATGCTAAAATTGACAGGTATTGTAGTTTGCAGCATAAAGAAAGATGAATTTACAATTCCGATGGCCTCCATTATAAAGAGTTTATAAAAGAGCTTACGACTGTAAAATCAAAAAATAGATAAGAGCCAAAAGACAGCAAGATCACCTAAAACCATTCTCACCTATTCTAAAAGAATTATAAAAACATTTAAAGGCAAAGCACGATCTGAGATTGGCTAGACATTGGCTAGCAGTAGCAGCAAAACCTAACTTTTATCGATAATTTCATGAAATAACCAATTTTTAAGTTTTTTCAAGAGCTTCGAATGGTGCAATTTTCAAATCGATAGCTTGAGTAGTTCTTAAGTTATTTACCAGAAACAAAAAATAAGACCGTGAAAAGTCACATTAAGGCAAGAAATTTACTAAGGGTATCATATAAAACTGAACATTTTTAGAAGCATTGACCCCTTAAGGCTTAAATAAAACTTTATTGCTTGCTTGGCTTCATCTTAAACAAAATAAATATATTTATTATCGGTTTTGGATTGGATCGGCAAAACGTAGTATCGGTGCAGTCCCATTTATAACAATAAAATTTATTTTTATTTTTTAACAAAATTAAAACTTCTTAGACAAAAGATTCCATAAATTACCTTAGCTCCAACATCAAAGATAGAAAACCACCTCAAATCAGCAACCAGTTTATTGTCGGGCAAAGTCAAGGTTAAATCTTCATTGGCATACCTTTTGAGTACATTGGTTCTGCAACATAAAGGTGAGTATTGGGTTAAAATAGGGTTGTGCCGATTAATCGTTTAAATGGTCATCGTCTTTTTGAAGATTAAACATTTAGCATTTTAGTTTAATACAAACTGAACCACCTTCAATATATTGGTAAATTTTATTTTTGAAAATAAATTCTGAAAGCAATATGAACACAACCTTTCACATAGGAAACCCACAAGCAATAAAGAAACACATATTCCATCACTAAGTTATCGTTGACCGCTTTGACCTTCCAGATGTTGTCCGAGTTACGAGATTTGTATTTGTGGTGTCAATCATGTTTTACACCTTTATCGTTATTTTCCAAGCTACAGCAGTTTATAAACCAAGACAACAAAATTTAATACATGAGATATAAGTTTCAGTAAATATTGCTGCTTCCTTGGTCACGTTCCAAAGCTGGGAGTCCCTGTTTCCATGTCTACAATGAATGACGTAATGAACTTCTACATCACTGCCTTCATTCCTTGCATAAACGGCTCCGTTTCAACGTCCATTTTGAAACTACTTAATGACCGTGAACTCCGATTGGCTCGTTCGTGGAACGTGATCTTTGAATGCGTTGGGGGAGGGGGGGAATTGAGGCTTAATGGCGCGTCGACAGCTCGGTTATTAGCGCCAAGAATGCGTTGGGGCACAGCCTCAAGTGACGTCATGCGAAGAGAGTAAGAGAGTTTTCGTAACAATAAAAATGGCGTGGACCCAAAAGGGTTACACCTGAAACAAAATTTCATTTTTTTTGGGGTTGGGGGGGGGGGGGATAATCGTTAATCGCTTTTTTTAATCTTACGGTAAACGTTTAGCCAATTAACGAGAATTTTACAACCCTAGGTTAAAACCAGGATGCAAAAATAGCTTACTTTAGCCAACTTCTTGTTCAGCCAACAGAAAATTACTGTAATGGGACAACAAAACGACCTTGACTGCCACTAAATCTGGGAAATCCATTGAACCTGTTTGCCAATAAGTCACATGACCATGGGAAGTGTACAGTAGGCCTCAATAGTTCAACACTACAAGCTCGTAGCAATAGGGGGTTCGGTGTGAAGGGGGGCATTAAGTCTTTGAAGGAGTGAATCCATTCCCCCAAGGGGTGCAGAAGTTTGGTACTAGGCTCTGACCATCTAATATCCATGACTAGAGACTAACAACAATACAGGCGAATGGCAGACCTCTTCATTTCTTTGGCGCGAGCTTAGCGTTTGTACACTCAGTGATAAAATAAATTCCCTAAATGTTAGTAGCTGAAATGGTCCAGGCACACAGAATTTACAGAAAGTTATGTTTTACGCACATTCATTATTAAAGTACATGCCCATTTTCAGATAATGGGCTCTTTATATGTCCAAAAGGCCCATCAAACTGCTATTTGAAAGCAAACATTGCGTAAACATCTGCACGCAATGAAAAAAAAGAAAAAAGAAAAAAACGGAAACAAACAAATGTGCATCAAACAGCAAGTGCCACTAGGGGCTGTGAAATTGATTCAAATTGGCTTTGATACAAGTTGGTAGCAACTTCTCCACACTATAGTCCAAAAACCATTAATCTTATAGAAAGCCCCGTTAATTTACATTACACCAAAAAGTAAAATTGGCTGCAAGTTACACTTATTTTAATCCAATAATACCTGCAATAACAGTACACAACAATACCCACAAAACACATTATATCCATGGTTCAGTAGGCTAAATTTCATGTCAGTCCGTTTACATTGATATTTCGCAAAACGCATTCTTCAAGAAAGAAAAAGCAGTAACTACAAAATCTATGTAGAGGCTACAGTGCACTTTCATATCCTTTATTTGTAGATGGATCTCTATTTGCTGCAGGTCTCCTAAGTGCAGGGATTTAACTATTCAGAAAAGAAAAAAAACACTGGGTGCCTACTTAACGCTAGATTAAAATCTACAATAAAATATGGTATTCCATACAGGGAAGCAATATCAGCTAGCTCACACAAAATTGTTGTTTGAAATGTTGTCATTCAACAATAAGCCTAGTACAAGAGTTTCACAGATGAACTAAAAGAACATTTTGCCGGCTAAAAATGGTTTCTGTTTGCCTAAAACATACTTAACCTGGTAATTTTAGCATTACATTCCTCGAATGTGATGTTCCCCTGGAGGTTTTTTCCCGGTTTGTAAACGCCTGCTTGCATATCCCACCACGCATGCGCAGCACCGTCCTCCCTTATAACAGCGACAGCGCGCACGCTATCGGCATTCATTTTACTCTCAATGTGTCAGGCGGTGACTCGAGAGGGGAGGCAGGGCGGGAGTAAGGTTAAGTATGTTTTAGGCAAAAAGAAACCATTTTTAGCCGGCCAGGCTGGGGACCGGCAAAATGTTCTTTCTTTATTGCCAAAACAACTTAACCTGGTAATTTTAGCATTCCCAGTTGACCTCGTCAAAGTTGGTGGCGGGCACCGCCTGTACGAGCGCCCCGGGATGCAAGCAGGCTTTCCCCCATGAATTCTTTATCTGCTAGAGAAAAATTCGCACTTTATTCAGAACATTTTGGCTTGACGGGAATTTGGTCTCATTCGACGGAGTTGGTGGCCCTGAAAAGGGTTCTAGCAGGGCCGAACTTGCTTCTTTTATGGGTCTTGCTTCTGTTTCGTTCTGAGTGCTTAAGGGGGTTTGGCCATGGTTCTGACTGCGACGATCAGTTCCAGCCGATGTGGTCTGGATTCATCCTTCATCCTGTCTCATAGGTAGTGAGAAGTGGAGGTGGACTGGTGGCGCCAAGATGCAGCTGCCAGGATTTTTCAATTGGGGTGGCGGTATGGTGGGCCCAAGATGGAGAGATAGTTCTCACTGTGTGCGCCGTCATTCTTATGCTATTGCTCAATTCATGTTTGTCATAAGCTGCTTCGATCATTCTCTTGATCCAGTAGTTTCCGATACTTCGTACGACAGGGACGTTGTCGTTTGGGCGAGAAGTCCCATGGAGGAGATGGTGACAGTGGCGGTTGATGTAGGAACGTCGGACGAAAGCCGTGTTTAATTATGATAGGATTTCCAGGTTAGTGGTCAGTTCTTGCCAGCTGGGAAAAAATGGTGTAGTCTGACCCCGACAGGGAGCCCAGCTAGGCACAAGGCTGCATCGTAGGTTTTTTCGGTAGATGCTACTGCCCCCGGGGGATGAGGCTCGGCTCCTTCAGTCGGGGCTGGCGGCGCGCTTCTGTTGGGAGCGTTGGCCGGAGCGAGAGCGAGGAGCGTCGGTCCGAAAGGGCTGCTGGTTTCGCTGCTGGGAGGCGACAGTGTCGTTCGGGCGGTAGGGGGTTGGTGACGCCGTATTTTGTGCCAATCGTCCGGGGGATGGGGGTTGGCATGTTAATTCTTCGAGAACGGGCGGATTGAAGACGTGGCTTGCTTTTGTGGCTTTGGTTTTCTCGAAACGTCAAGGTGAGGAGCAAGTGTCGGGATTAACCCACGGAAGTGTTACTAACTCATGGGTCGGTTGATTTCAGAGTCGGTGTCGTGTGGAGACGTTTAGGTTGTTGTGGAAGACAGGGCAATGTCGTTTTGGAGAAGGGTGTTGTTGAACAGCGCTCTCGTTGCCCAGTTCATTGCATGGTAAGTAGCAAAGTTAGCTTGTTTTTTATTTTTTTTTATTTGGAAGAGCTGAGAAATCAGGGACGACAGGTTCTTGAACTCATCTGGAGTGACGTCGGACGACAGCTTTTCACATAGAGCGTAAATGGCCGTGTGGAGGACATCTACTTGAGAGGCCGCACGTAGGCTTAGTCAGAGGCATGTGTCATTTTCGTACAGTACGAAGTTTGGGATGTTAGCTTTCTTGGGGGTTAGTGGCGCCGTCTGTGAAGGATCGGAAGAAGCTGTGAAGGATCGGAAGAAGCTGTATTCACGGCCAGGGCGCGGCGTCGGAGGTTCTTTGTCGAGAAGAAGGGGATCGCCTATGCCTAGTATGGAGCCTTCGTTGCGGAGGACACCTGTTACGAGTGTCGTTAATTGACCCAGGAGGCAGCGGGGCTTGGCGTCTTCGTCTCGTGACGAAAAACCAAGGTCTGTCGATTGGCCACTGTTGATGACAGGGGCGTCCGGGGCGTCCGGCATCTAAGTGGGCTTGACAGGAAGCAGTCTGGAACAGTCTGTTCGACACTTTTGAAAAGAGCTGTGAGCGACAGGGTGGATTCATCTGGGGTGTCGTCCGGAAACCTGGTGCGCTTTTCGGCAGCAGGGGCGGGCGAGAGAGGGTGACGCAACAACAGTGTGTCGTCCGACTTGCGCTTGGGTGCCGTAGAGGGGGGAGAAGAGGCGGTACGCCTGCGCTCTTCGTGGCTTGACGTGAACGCGACCCAGTGCTGGGTATGAGCCTTGCGTACCGATGACGTGCAGGAAGGAGGCGGCATCGGATTGGCTTGCAGGTGACGGATGGTGTCATGTACGATTTCCCGTACGACACTGCGGCTGAAGTCTGGGATCGTCTGCTCGACAGTCTTTAAAAGAGCTGCACGCGACAGGGTGGATTCATCTGGGGTGTCGTCCGGAAACCTGATGCGCTTCACGGCAGCAGGGACGGGCGACAGAGGGTGACGCGACAACAGTGTGTCGTCCAACTTGCGGTTCGCTGTCGTAGCCGGGGGAGAAGAAGCGGCACGCCTGCGCCCTTCGTGGCTTGACGTGGATGCGACCCAGTCCTAGCTACAGGCCTTGCGTACCGATGACTTGTAGGAAGGAGGCGGCATCGGATTGACTTGCAGGTGACGGACGATGTCGTGTACGATTTCCCGTATGACACTGCGGCTGACGCTAAGGCCTTTCCGGGAGGAATTGGGGGACGGGTCAAGCGGCGAGCTCTGGACCGGAGAGTGGGCGAGTGTCGCACGGTGGAGGTCACGTTTGGCGGCCCGAAGAGTCCTTGGCGGCTTAGGGAGGGAGATTCAGGTGATGCGACAGCAGGAGCAGGCGTGGCATCGGGTGGGTGTCGTACGGGCTGGGTCGTAAGCGGCGTGCAGCTGCAAGAGATGGAGATGTCATACGACTTGATTCTTCACTTACGACGTGGGTTGTTTTTTTTTTTAAACCATGATGAGACGAGTAGCAGTTTGGACAGCAGCTGGTGATTTGAATTTCACTTCAGGCCCGGGATTAACCATGGGCGAGATAAGTAGTGGGAAATGTAGATGGTTTCCAACTCGATTCTTAACTCAAAGCGTGGGTGTAGGCCATAGGTGAGGCGAGCAGTAGTGTGGGCAGCAACTGAAGTCTTGATTATCGCTCGGGACGTGGGGCCAGTCACAGTCGAGACAAACAGAGTGCAAACGGCTTCATTCTTGGTTCACTCAAAACGTGGGTCAGGCCACGAATGAGACGAACAGCAGTGCACAGCAACAGGCGACTTGATTTTCACTCGAGACGTGGGGTCAGCCACGGTCGAGACAAGCAGCAAGAGGTGCGAGCGGCTTTCGTCTTGGTTCACTCAGACGTGGTTTCTAGCCACGAGCGAGACGAGCAGCAGTAGACAGCACAGGTGACTTGAGTTTCACTCGAGACGTGGGGTTAACCACGGTCGAGACAAGGATCAGAGGTGTAATGACTTCCTTCTTGGTTCACTCAAAACGTGGGTTCTAGCCACGATTGAGCCGAGCAGCAATAACAGCAACAGGTGACTTGATCTTCACTCGAGACGTGGGGCTAACCACGGTCGAGACAAGCAGCAAGCGGTGGAAACGCCTTCCGTCTTGGTTCACTCAAACGTGGGTTGACGCCACGATTGAGACGAGCAGTAGTGGAAAGCGACAGGTGACTTGATATTCACTCGAGACGTGGGGTTAGCCACGGTCGAGACGAGCAGTAAAAGGTGCAAACGGCTTCCGTCTTGGTTCACTCAAACGTGGGTTCTAGCCACGAGTGAGACGAGCAGCAGTGGACGGCAACAGGAGACTTGATTTTCACTCGAGACGAGGGATTAGCCACGGTCGAGACAAGCAGCAAGAGGTGCAGACGGCTTTCGTCTTGGTTCACTCAAAACGTGGGTCCTAGCCACGATTGAGACGAGCAGTAGAGGACAGCAACAGGTGACTTGATTTTCACTCTAGACATGGGGTTAGCCACGGTCGAGACGAGCAGTAGAAGGTGCAAACGGCTTCCGTCTTGGTTCACTCAAATGTGGGTTCTAGCCACGAGTGAGACGAGCAGCAGTAACAACAACAGGTGACTTGATTTTCACTCGAGACGTGGGGTTAGCCACGGTCGAGACAAACAGCAAATGGTGCAAACGGCTTCTGTCTTGGATCACTCAAAACGTGGGTTCTAGCCACGAGAGAGATGAGCAGCAGAACAGCAACAGGTGACTTGATTTTCACTCGAGACGTGGGGTTAGCCACGGTCGAGACAAGCAGCAAGGGGTGCAAACGGAAACGGCTTCCGTCTTGGTTCATCACTCGAAACGTGTGATCAGCCACGAGTGAGACAAGCAGCAGTGGACAGCAATAGCCGGCTTGATTTTCGCTCGATGCGTGGGGTAAGCCACAGTCGAGAGTCTTGAGTCTTGATCGAGGCGTGTGGCAGGCGGCGATGAGCCGCACGTTCTTCGAACGACAGAGACGCGTCGTCCGGCAGGGGCGTCCGGCATCTGGGTGGGCTTCGGGACTGTCTGCTCGACAGTCTCTAAAAGAGCTGCGAGCGACAGGGAGGCTTCGTCAGGAGTGTCGTCCGGGAACCTGATGCGTTTCTCAGCAGCAGGGGCGGGTGACAGCGGGTGGTGTGACGACAGTGTGGCGTCCGACTTGCGCTTGGGTGCAATGGGTGGCGGGGGGCACGCCTGTGCCCTTCGTGGCTTGAGATGGATGCGACCCAGTCCTGGGTGCGGGTCTTTTGTACCGTTGAGCTTGGAGGTGGCGGGCAGTGTCATGTGCGATTTCCCGTACGACACTGCAGCTGACGCAGAGGCCTCTGTCTTTAGATCCAGTGGGGCGAGGAGTGGCGAGTGCTGGCCCGGGAGAAGTCCTTGGCGACTTGAAGGTTGTGCCGGAGGGACGACAGATCCAGTGGGGCGAGGAGCGGCGAGCACTGGCCCGGGAGAAGTGGAGAGTAAGGCGATGCGACAGTGGTTTCGTTCTGAGTGCTTAATCGGAGCGGCGGCTATCTTCGGCGAATCATCCAATTTTCCAAACGACAGTCGGGGAACCGGGGAGCGAGGTGGCGTGGAGATACCTCTGGAGGAAAATGAATGCCGATAGCGTGCGCGCTGTCGCTTTTATAAGGGAGGACCGCGCTGCGCATGCGTGGTGGATATGCAAGCAGGCGTCTACAAACCGGAAAAAAACCTCCAGGGGAACATCACATTCGAGGAATGTAATGCTAAAATTACCAGGTTAAGTTGTTTTGGTAAGAAAGAAACTACTGTTTAATGCACGCTTTACTTTGCAGTAGGAGTATTAACTACCTTATTAGTAAGGCCGTCACAATACCTTACAAACTAACAGTATAACCTCATGCAAATCATGCTTCTAAAAATAAACTTGGGCCTCTGCCTTCCACCATATTTATAACTGGGTCAAATTGCATCGTGAAAATATTGTGCCTGTGGCCAAAAATAAAGAAAAAGGCAGTAGTTTGACAACTTTTATCGTCAACGTGTTTTTTCTTTAACTTACCTCCCTTCCTCATCAGGTACTGGATAACCTGCTCTTCGGTTGGCATGATTGGATGAACCAACCCAAAAATATGTGTCTATCGAAATAAATGAAAAATAAATAAAAGAAACATTAAAATTCCGGGTGCCATCGGCTAATTTTTGTTTCTATTGCCTAAGAAAATATACATTACCCGCACATTTTACCATTCCTATTCTGAATGCGTCTTTCCCTAGATATTTAAAGTTGTTAGAGCCGGCCAGCTCGGTAACCCAGTGCACGTGTACACCCCTCCTATAAAAGCGCAGAGGCGCGACATGGTGGGGACTGAAGTGGGGACGTAGGGTGGGTGTAGGTAATGTATATTTTCGCTATGAAATAGAAACATAAATAAGCCAGTGGTACCCGGCGCTTTAATGTTTCTATATGTCATTGAAAATACCAATTACCTGTACATTTTACCATTTGCAGTTGAACTCGTCAAAAAAGGTAGTGGGCACCACCTGACAGGGGTAGCATAGGGTTACAAGCTGGCTCCCCCCAAAAAGTTACAAACTTCACGATTTTATGTAAGAGACCGAAGAAACAGGAAAAGGGAACGGATGTTATGTGTGTTTATTTATTTATTTATATTTACAGATATACAAAGGAAAAAAATGTTTGTTGTATGTGGGGTCTAGCTTCTGCTCCGTAGCGCTTATGGGAGTTGGAGGACACATCTGGCTACGAAAATGGGCCCAGACGATGTAGGCCATTGGTCTGCATGGCCGTCTCCCTGAAGTAGTAACACGCGAAGAATGACGTGCTTCTCTGTGATGCTACTGCGACAGGCTTCTGACGTTCCAACAACGACAGGTGGTCTGACAAGAAGCAACAAGAACGAACGAAGGTTGAGCTGAGGTAGCTGACAGTCTGCTGACATTTGTGATGACGACAGGTGAGAGACGGCGTGAGCGATGTTTTTGCCAACATGACGGTGCAGATTGTAGGCTGAGCTGATGTTAACTACGGGCTGCTGACGTTTCCAACGATGATAGGTGGCCAGAAGGGAGGCGAGAAGGGTGAATGAAGGTGTAGCTGAGTTAACCGACAGGCTACTGACAGTTTCTATGATGACAGGGGAGAGACGGCGTGAACGGTGTTCTTGCCTTCGTGACATTGTGAAGCGAAAGCTGAGCTGACGTAACTGTCAGGCTGCTGACGCTCCCAACGACGACAGTAGTCCTGAACAGACACGATAAGGATGAACGAAGGTTGCAAGAGCGTCCGTTGTTGCCGGATGGAGGAGTTGCGACGCCATCTGTCGAGAATGACAAGCTGGAAGTGATAATGCGTGCGAAGGGCTACACCTGAAGATGATGCCGTGGTCTCGATCTCGGGGAGGCGATGGTGAAGGCAGCGACGTCCACTTGCTGTTCGCGCTAGTCATGGATGGTGCTGACAGCATGTGAGCCTGGTCTGTTGGAGAACTTCGGATTATAGGGCGAGAGATGCTTCAGACGAAGGGGCTGGAGAAGCTGCATTCGACAGATCCAGAGGAGCTTCGAACGGAAGGTGTAGAAAAGCCTCAAACGATAGGTACAGAGGAGCTTCAGATGACAGGTGCAGAGGTCGAGCTTCAGACGACGTCTATGGGTCCAGAGGAACCTCAGACGAAAAGCCTAGCGGAGCCGCAATGATGGGTCAAGAGAAGCTTCAGATGAAGGCCTACGGGGAGCTGAAGAAACGAGTTTTCTGTTTTTATACATTTTTTTTCAGATGACAGGTGTAGAGGAGCTTCAGACGATAGGTCCACAGGAGCCGTACGCCACAGGTCTGGAGGAACCCTCAGACGAAAGGCCTACAGGAGCCGCGACGATGGATTGAGAGAAGCTTCACAGGAAGGCATAGAGGAGCTTCAGACAAAGGTTAAGAGATGAGCATCATACGACCGGTCCATTCGAGCTGCAGGCAACAGGTCCAAAGATCCGACCGGTCTAGAGAGCCTCAAACGAAAGGCCCAGAAGAACTGCAACGACGGTTCTAGAGCAGCTGCAGGTGTGGGCCTAGAGGATCTCCAGACAAAAATTCATAGAAGAACTGCAGACAACAGGTCTAGAGGAGCTTTAGACGAAAGGCCTAGATGAGCCGCAATGACGGGTCGAGAGAAGCTTTAGAGGAAGGCCTAGAGGAACTTCAGGCAAAGGTTCATAAAAGAACTGCAGACGACAGGCCCAGAAGAGCTGTAGATGACAAGTCCAAAGGAGCTTCAGACGAAAGGCCTAGAGGAACCGCAACGATGGGTCGAGAGAAGCTTCAGAGGACGACCTAGAGGAGCTTCAGACTAAGGTTAAGAGATGAGCATCAGACGACAGGTCCAGACGAGCTGCAGACAACAGGTCCAGAGGAGCGACAGGTCTAGAGGAGCCTCAGACGAAAGGCCCAGAAAAACTGTAATGACAGTTCTAGAGGAGCTGCAGGTGAAGGCCCAGAGGAGCTTTAGACGACGAGTCATAGAAGAACTGTAGACGACAAGTCTGGAGGAGCTTCAGACGACAGGTTCAGAGGAGCCGCAGATGACAGGTTTGGAGGAGTCTCAGACGACAGGCCAAGAGGAGCTGCAATGACGGGTCGAGAGAAGCAGCAGATGAGGGCCTAGAGGAGCTTCAAACGAAGCTTAAGAAACGAGTATCATAAGACAGGACCAGAGGAGCTGCAAACGACAAGTCCACAGAGGAGTGACAGGTCTGATGGAACCTCAGACGAAAGGCCTCCAGGACCTGCAACGACGGTACTAGAGGCACTTCAGATGAAGGTCTAGAGGAGCTCGAAGGTTGTAGAAGAGCTGCAGACGACAGGTCCAAAGAAGCTACAGAGGAATCCACGGACCGACCGCAAGGGACAGGAGACGTGGTGGAGGTGTTGATAGAAGTGCCATTGGGAAAGAGATGATGGAAGGGTGGACGAAATACACGGTGAGTGATAGCCGGCAGAGGAGAACAGCATCCACTGGAAGAAGAGGATGCGAAAGGTGGGAACGTCGGTGAGGACAAACACATCGGCGTATAACGGCGCGAAGGACGACAGGCAGGCAAAGGGCTCCACAGACTTGGAAGTTGAGGATGCAGGCCGACGGCAGCGTCAGGATGAACAGGCGGCAGGCTAAGCGGAGGAGTGGTCTCCTTCCAGGAGGGAGCTTCTTTAGGAGCGCCTTCGATCATACCATTTCTGTCGTTGGACTAGCGATGGGCAAAGGACGACAGTCAACGAAAGGTAGACGGGAAAAACGAAAGCGTGTCCATACATGGTGGACGCTAGAGAAGAAAAGATGACACCACGTTGCGCCTTGGCGCTTTTACAGGAGGGGTCCACAATCCACATGCGCACTGGGTTACCCAGCTGGCCGGCTCTAAACAACTTAAAATCTCTAGGGAAAGATGCATTCAGAACAATAATGCTAAAATTTACAGGTAACATACATTTTCAATAGTGTATAAAAACATTACAGAAGACAAACTCGCGCTCAAATTCAAAAAGAAACAAATCCTACTGCATTTGCGAATTTTCGACAGGCTGCTTGACTGAAGATGGAAAAAATATTCCACCTATCTTTTTCTGGCCACCACAAGAAGCTTATTTACATTATTTACAATATCCGACGTGCATCGATTGTTGTGGAAATAGCAGACGACTACATCGCATCGCAACGTAAATAAGCTTCTTGTGGTGGCCTGAAGAAGATAGGCGGAATATTTTTTCCATCTTTAGTCAAGCAGCCTGTCGAAAATTCGCAAATTCGGTCCGATTTGTTTCTTTTTGAATTTGAGCGCGAGTCTGGCTTCTGGAATTTTTCGAACATTGAAAGTAGGATGGTTCATTTTTTTCAACATATAGAAAGAACCAGTACAGCGCAAGACCCGTGTTCGAAATCAACACTAAACAATATAGCCATTTACCTCTTCCGCTTCCATCATAGTAAAAATTCTTAATCAAGAAGGATGTGGTGTTGACCGCGTACAGTTCGCCATCAACTTGATGGCTGAAAGTAGTGAAGCGTCCAAGACGGGTTCCCAAATATTGCTGACGAACATCACGGTCATCGTCTTCATTATCCTGACACTGCACACCATCTAACAGGGGAAAAAAACTTTGTGAAAATGGTGAAATTGAATTACCATTCTGGTTCCAGTGTCTGCCAAAAAAAAAAAAAAA
>JAHWFP010077061.1:0-23396 GCA_023313725.1 Lithobius niger
TGGGGAAAAATTTTGAGATGCACGGTTCGGATTTCGGAGGCCGAGAAGTGAGATGGAAAACGACCCGGAAAAGCCTAAAATAAATACGAATGTATACCGAAAATCGCGAAGGAAAACAAACACATAAACGGAATCTTCAAAGGAAACGCGAAGACTAATGTGTTTGGAATGTGAATCGGATCGGTTTATCAGGAATTCTTGAACGCTCGTGCTCGCAGGAACATGTCCCCCTATTGTTGCTCAACCGTCGTAGCAGATATTGTGTATTTGTGCCCTTTCTAGGTTTTTAGTCTTCTGTACAGCCGTACCGGCTGAGAAGACTATTGCTACAACTTTGTCCGTCCGTCCGTAGCTTTTTTCAACTTCGCAACGTACCAGATATTGACGACCTTTATTTACAACGTTAGATTCAGTGTGAAAAGTTAGTTAAATAACACGGCAAATTAAAACATTGTTACTTCCTTATAGCTAATAGAATTCTTCGACGTAACTAAATTAAATAATAACATTTGATCGTCGAATTAAAATCGTAAGGTAACACTCAATAAAAACAAATGGATTTAGCTTCGTTAAAAATAGTCTCGTCTCATTGTTGCATAAATGAATAGGCTTATCGTCGAACCAAATTCTCCATTAGGCCTATATCTGCTACTTACGAAATTAAAACTGCATTTTTTAAATTAGGCCTAAAATCATGTTACCATGGCAACGTCAAGTTGCTACGAGTCGCTGTTGGCTTCATCAACAGCATCTCTCTCGTCACTTCCCTATACTACCACTGACCTATATAGGCTACGTTGAGCGTTACGTTGTAACACTGTAACTGTGTGCCTGAAGGCGCATCGTGTTGCAAAAATAAATATAGCCTTACCATACAATCCATATCTCCGTTAGCTGCTACTTACGAAATTAAAACTGCTGGTTAAAATTAGGCCTAAAAGCTGACAATTACGCCTAAAATGTAAAATAGGCCTAAAAGCTAACACATGTTTAACCGGCAATTGTGATGGCGACTGCTTTTAGATGTTGTAGTGCATGATAGAGGTGTGCGCCTTAACATTGGAAGTGGAGGAACTGTACATAAGCCCGGTGCGACTAGGCAGTCGCTGTAGCCGCTTGTTTAATGACTTGCTGATTTTGGTGCTTAGTCTTCTATACAACCGTACCGGCTGAGAAGAATTACAACAACTTTGTCCGTCCGTCGCTTTTTTCAATTTCGCAACGGTACCAGATAGAGACGCCCACGGTTTATAACGTTTGATTCAGTGTGATAAGTTAGTTAAATAACATGGCAAATTAAAACATCGTTACTTCCTTATAGCTAATAGACATCTTCGACGTAACTTAATTAAATAATAGCATTAAATGGTCGAATTGAAATCGTAAGATAACAAGTGATAAAAATAGCTTTGTTTAAAGTTGTCTCATCGCATTGTTGCATGAATGAAAAGGCTTACCGTCAACGAAATTCTCCATTAGGCCTATCTGCTACTTACGAAATTGAACCTGCATTAAAAAAAATTAGGCCTAAAAATCATGTTACGACGGCAACATCAAGTTGCTTCAAGCTGCTGTTGGCTTCTTCAACAGCGTCTCTCTCGTCACTTCCCTATACTACCGCTGATGGTAAGGGCTACGTTGCGCGTTATATTGTAACAGTAACTGTGTACTCGAAGGCGCACCGTGTTGCAAAAATGAATATGCTTACTGTACAATCCAAATCTCCGTTTTGCTACTTGCGAAATTAAAACTGCTGGTTAAAATTAGGCCTAAAAGCTAACACATTTTTAACCAGCAGTTGTGATGGTTACTGCTTTTATATTAGTATAATGAGACTGCTGTTGTTGTGCGTGATAGAGGTGTGCGCCTAAACATTGGAAGTGGAGGAACTGTGCAGAAGACCGGTGCGACAAGTGTAGCCGCTTGTAATTTCTTAAACAGGGCACACTCCAGACCTAGGAAACTCGACCCTTCTTTTTACAGACAAACAACAACGTTCTAGAATTAATTCAGAAACATTAGTGATTTTATCGCACCAACCACCCACCCGTCCTTAACCACATTATACCTGAAAATAAAAACTTAAAAGAATATGTGCAACTCTTGCACGGTTTAGGAATTTCACAGTATAAAGCAAACCGTCTTACTCCCCCCCCCTCCCCCAACCTACACTCTTGTTCAGGATATAATGTTTTCCTTAAATGGGCGTTTCACTGTTCTAATAGAAATAAAAAGTATTATTGGTTACTCACTTCTGTACAATCCATCGTTTGTTACAAGTTAAAATATGATTCGCTTTGTAACATTATGATGGTTCGAACAGAAGCGAGCAATCCATAATACACTTATTTCTATTCGGACAGTGAGATGTCCACATAAAGAAAACATTCTATCTTGAACAAGACTATAAACCCATCCAATAAATGCAGATGCACCAGCATACAAAACGAAGTAAAATGCTCCTTGCTACGAACCTGCACTCGCAGAGGAGAGGTCAACTCCTACCTAAACCATGCGCAATGGCTGTTTGCCGTGACGTCACCATGAGTTAGCCAATGACGAACGAGAACAACGGCTGTTTGGCCGTCTGATTGGCCTAGCCCGGTCAGGTGATATGCACGTCACAGCAAACAGCCATGACGCGTGGTATAATGCTATATAACCTGTTCTACTCAGGGAAGCGTAAGTTTTTAGTTCTTATAAAATTCGTGTGTGTGTTGTGCCTTGACTATGGCACGAGGCTTGTGTTGTGTTTTTAATTACCTTGCACTTGATAACGGTGCGCAGCAACCCCGAAACGTTGTGTTTTTATTGTATATTTGTCCACTTTCTATAGGCTTTGTAATGACTGACCTGTAGCGTTTTCAGTGACTGCAGTTGTACGAGGTTTTTGTTTTTGTTGATATTTTGACTCCAGTTTCCTTTATACGGGTGACCCAAAAGTCAGGCTTTTCTGCTTATTTAAGTTAAGGTAAAGTTATTCACCCAACACAAATTACAATATTAAGGAGCCTGACCGTATCCCTGTTTCGCGCTAGTCCTCTGTGGTACTGACCATACTCGCGTCTTACCAAGAAAAAAAGTCATAACTTTGCTTGTTTTTCACCAATTCACACTCACTTTTGTTTGGGGTCGTTGATGAAAGGGCACACTTTTTGGAAACCTAGGTGAAAATAAAAATAAAAATATCTGTTATGAAAAACAAGGAAATGAGACTAAATATTTGTGTTTTCGCAAAATTACGACGAAAGCAATGCTACTGTGTGCGCAGCGCATCTTGAGTCCTGCAGGTATTTTATGAGCGGCTGCGTCTTCCTGGAGGGAGCGGCTTTAATCAACGGCCGCCATTGTTTTTGTAACCTTCTTGGATGTCAACAAGGCACTCTGCAGCCAAAAATATACAATCTGTTATATGTGTTCGTTCTGGGGCGAACTCAAGATAGGCCGCGGACACTATAGTGACAAACAAAGCTTGTCAAGTTTTAAATAAACAAAGCAAGTTAGCTATGATGATAATATTTGTTCACTGTAATCACTTTCTGGTGCCGAATTGTAGTCTATCTGTGGCACGTTACTATCAATAACAGTTAGTTTCAGTTTCCTGTTAGGCTGACAACACACATTGCACGCCGTGTTGGATGTCACCTCAAAAAGACGCTCCAAATAAAACCGGGAAAACGCGCAATTCTGCTGCGTGTTTCTGCCATCGAGCGACTGGAAAGTGAACTAATTTAACCAGAAACAAGGCTAGCTGAGATAGTCGCTGGGTTCCTCGCTCCACTCCAGGCCCGTCAGCTTCCGGTCTTAGCAGGGGTAGCATAAATATAAGAGGACGTGTATATAATGCGCTCCTGGTCTTAGTTATTAACAGACACGCTAGGAGTCGTCCAGTATCGTATGGCCTGAGAACCCAAAAGAATTTGTATCTGGACTAAAAGTGAATGTGTGAAAAGCCCACAATATGCGCCAGATCTCGAAATTTGATCGTTTTTCTTCGTGCGTTTAAAGTTTAACGGAAGCTGAGTAAACTGCGAATTTTTCCCGCGTAAATTTTTGTTCAGATTCCAACCCCCTTTGGTTCGTTCTCATGCCGTACGGTACTAGACGACTCCTAGCGTGCCTGTCACTAACTAATACCGGAAGAGCACAAAGCTAACGGGCGCGGAGTAGAGCAAGGTACGCAGCTACTTATCTCTGCTCACCTTGACCAGTAAAGAGCCTCGCTAGGCAACGGAGCGTGCCCTCCACAGTTTTTAATAGTAAATCGAAAGTGATAAACGTGCTGGTGCGATTTTAGGCATTCGATAACAATTCATGTAGGATACCAAGGGTTAAACAGAAAAGGCAAACACTCATCTCACAGTCATGAACTGATGCTGGAGTCTGGTTTGAAGACAGTAGACAAAGAAAAACAAACTGGCACTTTTGCAAGCAAAATCAAAAAATTTGACGCCAAAAATGAAATCAACATCGAAATAAAAATATACATCGCGATAAATATAACATACATAACTTAATGAAAAGGGAGATAAAAAAAAAAAACATACTATAGGGCAGTGACACGACGTAGTATTATTGTGTATAACTCTATGGTGGAGCCAGTAACTGGGTTAGCTGCAAGGAGCACTGGAGGGAGAAAGGAAGATCGTCTTATTGAAGCCAATGCTATTAGACTGGATTTCTTAAGCCTATAACGCGCGATTTTTGTTGCTGGAGAAAACAACGTTCTTTTAAGCCTAGAAAAACCCGCTCTCAAAGCACTGACTTGACTAGAAGTGCCGTTGTTTTCCGTTACATTTTAATCTAGTGCACCTTGTAGCTATTACCTCCAAATGGTGTCTCGTAGCCAAAATGACGTCACATGACGCTGCTCTATACGAAGAGGAGTGAAATATACAAATCTACTCTCAAAGAAAAATGTAGAAGAGTAAAAACAAACAAAATTTAGTCAAATACATCAAATTTTACATGAAAAGTAACGAGACGTTCAGCTCACTCAACATGCTTTCCAAGCTATACCTATTCAGGTTAATCAACCACCTAAACAGATGTTTCTGAAACGGGGCGCAAATTAGTAGTTTCTTTAATGTTATTAGGTAAGTTTGTTGTGAAATTTGCTAACGAGGTATAATGTAGATTTGTGAGTCGTTCTTGTGAAACTTTTGCTTGCATAACATAAAAAAGTGATTCATTTCTAGTGTGTTAATTCGTGACAAGGCGAGTGGAAACGTTTTGTGGCGCCGTTTTTCGAAAATGTAACAAAGTTCTGAAAACACACAGATGGCGAATTGGAAGGATATGGAGCTGTTGGGAAATTGGGAAAGAGTTGCCCCGTCTGGAGAAACTTCTGATGATGAGATTATGATGATGATGATGATGAGTTGATGAGATTATTAAAATGCAAAGTGCCAAGTTTCCATCAAATTGGCTGGCTGTGTGCATGTTCAAATGTCAAAACGTCAAAACGAATTTATATTTTGCTTGAACGACTTGCGCAGCCATCCAAAATCCAGAGAGCCTTCATATTATTATTATATTTAGCGGAATTAAAGTTAAAAAATAAAATCCGAAAGGTATTTGCCACTCCACCTTACAACTGTGAAGTATTAATATTTCCGTGTGATCGTTATTAGTACGCCACCAGATAAACACGGAAGGGAGGACAAAGTTTTGTCACAACACCGCTGGTGTAGCGGCCATTTAGGCCAAGACAAAACCATAGTTTGGAATACATTGTTCCCATCGTAAAGCTGGTGACGGCTTCGGCTTACTCTTATTCAACTTCTCGAGCACACTACCGGGATCTTAATTTGGCCGTAAAAATCTCTGGATTCTACTTCCCGCAGGCCAACGAATTATACAATAGCACATAAGGACAAAGCCAAATCCTCCTTCTAGAGTGCTGTTTTTTTTTTGGAACAAATCCAACAATTTTACGAACCGGATTCACGACTGGAGACTTGTAAAGACTTTCTCAACCATGCATTGCACAGTGCTGTACTCGCTCATCAACTTCCCCGCCCCCCACCCCCCTTGACAGAACGGACGTTTTCCGGCACAACATGTGGGTAGCACTACTGCGGAAATTACAGTGAGAGGAAAGACACGGGGTGGGAGGGGGGAGGTGGAAGGCTGTTCAAAACAACTGTTGGCGGACTCTGTTGAGCTAACACAAACTGAGATATGGTAGTTTCTTTCAGCTCGTCATAACCTTCGGAGGAAAATTGCTGACGATTAATGAAGTTATTTTAACATTGCGGATAATGTATAATCATGAAAAGGGCGGAAAGAAAAAGGTCATAAAACGGTAGTAAATAATTATTTCCAGCACTCTCTGAAATCTTCTGGCTAATGTTTGTTGAAACTCCTTGGTTTTTCTAGGGGCGTAGAGGTTTGGGTGGGAGGCGGAGGGAAGGGAGGCAACTACAGGATCTCGCGTTCCTTCCAGCCGCTTCCGGGTCTGTCTCGTTTGTATCCCAACAGGCCAAGCGCCAAAGAGAATCGGCGCATGCGCAAGGACAGTATTGTCCACGCCCGCCATATTGAAATCTTCGCTTCGTTTTACGCAGGCCAGTAATGATTAACATTGAGTCGATTTATCTGCTAACAAAACCATGCCACCTGATCTACAATGCAATAAAAAAAAAATGCTTTAATATTACGCTGTGCACCTGAACCCCATAATCGTCTGTATAGGTTTAATTTGATTGCAGCTTCACGATGCTTCCACTGTATTAGGCGCGTTTCTCTTTCCAGCAGGTGGGAAGGTAAGAGAATCCCCTACGAGAACTACGATGGATATAAAGTTGTTACAGCCAGTATTGTACAGTATTGTGTAGAGTAGGAGCAGTAACCGTTTGTTTACGAACTGAAACCTTACGAAAAACACGTACTGCACTGATCATCAGCCGAATTGAGTGTCAGCCGCTACCCTCCTTATTTGTGGTAAAACATGAGCAGCCTTTGGGAACGAGTTAGTGTCTTGTGTCTGTGGTGGTAGGTCACGTTGCTGAGGTTGCGCTGACTGAGTGAGCGAAGCGAACGAAAATCGGCGTTTGTCATCTGAAACATCACTTTTTCTCAAACACTCTTAGTAAGTTGTAAGATAAATATTTATTCAGTTGTGGAAATGATCGACTTCCTACGTTTGGATAAAAGAAAATACGTGAAACACTACTGCTACATTGAACTTAATTGACCATTTTTAGTTTTGTTTATCATTTGTCTTATGAACTGAAGCACTAAAAAAAACGCGCACATTATTCGGATCACCGCCTTAAACATTTGTTTGATAATTTTTGCTGGCAATGTCTGCCAGCACCATTTGAGTTGCAGCAAGAAATCTTCTCGAGCGCAGCGAGACGCGGTGGAATGAGCGAGCGAAGCGAGCGACTCCGCTATTGAGTTTTTAAAAGTTTCAAGTGTTTTATTTTCACCTGACGACGGGAGGTTGACCTCCCGAACGTAGTGCCCTTTAAATTGTGCACGATACCGACTATCTGTAATTCTTTCTTAAGTGCTGACAGTGCTGAAAGTACTCGATCAAGTCATACGATCGATGATATCAACCGCATCAAAGGCGGCATGCCTGCTCTACGCCTATAGCTAGTCGCTGGTACCCCTAAACCAACATCCATGGTATTACTAGAAAGATTACCAGAACCTCAAAATTATTTTTAAAAAATCTGCTAACGATGATTTGAATAACGCTGAAATTGTAAGCGCAGATTTTGGCGCCACTGGAATGGCAACTGCGGGCGTTGTTTGGGGGGATTCGGGGCGCAACTGGCACTTGTTGCCGCCACCCCGTCTACCTCCCTCCGCATTCCGAGCTCTCTCCAAGGAATATTTGAATAAACTAACGATAAAACTTTCAAACTAAACTCAAATGACGCGAGAGAGGGGCATTATGTCACGTGACTTGACTACACTTCCTACAAGATTTCAGATCAAATTCACATGCCGAGACTTCGCTAATATCATGGTGTTTCAGTGATGCCACATGCTCTTCCTTTGCAATTTTTTCGTCTTCTTAGTAGCTTTTCATTTGTAAGTTTTAAAGTCATTTCATTCATATAAATTGTCTCCCGTCTTATTCTGTGGATGACCATAGCCAAAAAGAGGCTTTTATGAGCAAAAATTAAAAGTTCCTTTAATTCTCTTCTTGCGGGGTATGCGTCTTGTTAGACGTCCATCATTTTTTTGCACATCTTGCCCACAGTTTAATCACCAGACTCTGGGGTTATAGATTAATAGAAGAAGCAAGTACTTGACACCCGTATAAGACATCGTCCATGGCCTGTGGTGTCTTATAGGGAGTTGTTGTTAGTTTGATGTGTTTCAGTATTGCTGACATAACATCCGATATTGCAGGAGGTATCGGCTCATTGCCTCTGTTGATTGTCACATCGCATTTGTTCAATGACTGTGATGTCAGAAGTTTCCAACGTCAATCTGGAGTTTCAAAATCATATTTTCAAATTTCTTATGCTAATGATAGACAGTACCTTCCTAAAGCACCGAACAGAGCAAACCAGAACGCACCACTGTTAGAGACAGTTTGGCTCCAAACTTGACGTCGCGCGTGCGCAGTGATGTTGCCGTCAGCCGTTCAGTACCTTCCGAAACTACAATACAGCTCAACAAGCTCAGTAGAGTATTCGATACGTCATACCTTCACGGCTACCAGACCTGGCTAATGGATTTGACCAGGATTGGCTAGTAGATGTGACCAGGCGAGAGCAATGCCAAATTGCGAACCATCTCAGGGAGTTAGTTTGCTGGGTTGGAGGTTTGAGCTTGCGCGACGTAACAGTTTTGACGAAACAGATTCATCGCAGAATCTGCCAAACTGGGAATGAGCAGGGAATGAGCCAAACTGTCACCCACACTGGTGCGTTTGGTTCGCTCTGTTTGGTCGTTTAGGAAGGTACCGAGTGTTTATGTGCAAGTGGCGTTCATACCTCAGTTCGGGTAGCGAAATGTTTTTAGCTGTGCCTGTACCTCCTACGCTATTCTGTGGCGGTGAATGAGATATGTCTGCAAGAACATTACAAAAGCTTAGGTATCAAACCACTCTTCCCCTTTTAAGAAACGTTCTTGTCTTTGAAGTTGATAGGGCATTGGCGGTGTATCGAAGATAAAATATTGGAAGAAGGGTACGAAGGCAAACATTTCCGACTGGAGCACTGTTTTTAAAATGTATTTCCTGCTCATCTCTCGTATTTAACAGTAAAGATCTCCTACCCGGATATCCTCAGTATCAGCAAGAATTTGTAAGGTTTGGGAGGAGAATTTGTGACTGAGACCCATACTGAAACGTCTTGGATACATTCGTATTAGTTCATGTTTAGTTTATAAAAGGCGCCATGTGTTTTATGTGGGAATTTCTACTCAGTTTTTAGCCTAAAATTAAACTAAACTAAACAAGCTTGTAATTAATTATTATTTAGCCTAGCTTAGGTGTAATTTAGTTACTTTAGATTTGGGCTGAAAAATGAGCAAAAATTACCAGATGGAACACGTGGCGCCCTCTGAAAACTCGGACTGAACTAATGGGGACGAATCTAACATGTTTCAATACGGAACTTTTTAGAGTTACAAATTCTCCTCCCAAACCCTATAAATATTTGGTATCAGTTATTAAAATTACTTTTTTACCCTGTTGGCTTTCCTGAGTGGCTCAGTTTTGCAACATTTCGTCAGACGCTTGTAAATGTTGCGAAAGCTGTATCGCGCAGGATGCTGTAATATAGTGAATAGCGATGTCGCTTTCAGGGCTGGTTTAAGCAACGACAAATTTCTCGCTTTCTAGTTTTCACGTGGTTAATACTAAATCTGCTGGCTGCTTCTCGCCTTTAACCGAAGAATGTGGCTTTCAAGTTGTCTCTACGTAGTAACCACGGCAACAACGCGGACGCAAAATCTCCTCCGCGTTCCTCGCGACACGAAGTACGAAGCGAAGCGTGCAACATGACATCGTCGATTTATGACAACCTTAAAACAATTTTTACTGCTGTACAAGACGACGGACCGATTTCTGAATGCCGGTATTCGATGATTTGTCTTCGATTCGACAACCCCGAAATGGACACCATGTTGGATTTTGAATTCTCACTGCGAGTAGCAGCTATTTATTCTGCCGTCGTTTGATCACTGCTGGAAGCTGTTTTTTTCAGAGAGAATATCGAATTTTGGAAATAGCGTGAAATGGTAACAGTGTTGTAGCAATGTTTAAAATGACTGTTGCTCTTTGTTTTTTATCCGTGTTGTCTTCTTCTTACATTATAAACCAAAGTCTCATAGCAGAAATGAAGCAACCGCAACGAACCTGGAAGGGGAACAATGAAAACGTGCGAGTGTGTCAATTCTTTGGCTTGAAGGTGAAACTGGGACGTTGTTCGCCTTAGGGCTTCGGGCAGATGACAAGGAGTGGTTAACGCTCGTTAAACCCTTTGAACCTTTTAAACCCTTTGAAGTTAAAATTGGCACATTGTTGCCTCGGCTAACAATTTGCTCTGCGCGGTCATCGCAAAGGCAAGTTTTAAATGACGTCATGTACGAAGGACAGTTATTTTTCGCACGCTACTGGGAGTGGGGAGGGCCCTGAACGGGGAATGCCCGTTGGTGGGGCAGTGTTTATATTACAGCCACTATTTGATTACGATATTGCTTTGCGGAGGGAGAGGATTGACGGAAAGGGGGAGTTTAACACAAAGAAAAATTGACTGTTGCAGTGAACGATCAGGCAGCACCGAGCAAATACTGAGAAACAACCACGGGTGAAACAAATCCCCGGGCAAAGCCGGGTACGATGCTAGTTATTTATAATACATTTAATTTGTTGCCTGTTAACGCATTCATTTAACGGAAACGGGAAATACATCGTAAATAAATAACGGTTGCCTAGCAAATAGAGTTCGGCGAGCGAGAAGGTCTCGTTCCGTAAACGCGCCCTAACTATTTTAAACTATATTTTGTTGGCTGTTTATTTTGTCCCGCCTCCTGGTTCTTCCGACAGAGATTAATTTCTCCGACTAAACCCGTCTGTTTGGGGCCAAGATATTCCCATCGACGCAAGTTTGAGTGCGCGATTACAGACCTTCTTGTAACCCTTGGCCAGATTGTCATAAAATCTTCGGTCTTTTACGGTCGGAATATGAAACTGCTTTATGGGACTCTCGTGTACCATGACATGGGTGGTCGGTCAATTTACGTTACATCTCGCAATGATTTATGTTGGGTTTTTTTTTCCCGCGACGAATAAAGCAAAAAAACTCAAACATTATTTGTAGATCAGTAAAAGGAAAGATTTTGCAGGGCTTCAAATAACCGAGGCAGCAGTATATATAAAACTTTGGATTGCTGTCTGCAAGTGCTGGACAGATCAATGGCCGATTACGCGTTGATACGTGTCATTGACAGCTGTTATCTGTAACGCGATAGAAGATGATTTGTTTTGCTTTGGAAGAGAGGTCTTCAAACTGTTGACTATTTTAAAGCAGGGACGTTTGACTACATATAGCTTAAGGTAGGGTCGGGCCACTCAATACTCAGCAGCAGTGCGAGAAACGGGGTGATTTTCGCGAGCAGCAGCCATTTTGTTTTTAACTCGAACGCGTCTGACATCGCTGGCGCGGTTCCCACCATTTTTACTGATTCTTGCATCTCATTGGCTGTTCGGTTTCGCTGGATCAGTTGGGCGGATCGACTAAAAGCTAGCCTCACGAACGAACGAATACTCATTATCAAACGCCAGACACGTTTAGATTGCATTTTACCTAAATCCACCAGGGATTAACACCCTTAATAAACTCAAATTCAAGTTCACAGACGTAAATTCAATCGACAATGCGACTGAAAATGCACAATGCAGCATCGTAAGAGTTATGACGTTGTTTTGGTTTCGAAACAATGACGTCACCAACTGTGGCACGTTGAATAATCTTGTCCCTGTACACACTTTATGACTTAAAAATAGCTCTGCTACAGCTTTGACGCGCTGCATTGAGTGGACCAACCTAGCGGGTCGACCATCCCTGGCTTAAAGAAGAACTCCGTGATGCTTATCTGCGTATGAACTGTTTCTCATCTTAGGAAGAAGTACACATACACATGTCATACCGTAAAAGCATTAAGTAAATTCTTTAACCGTCAAACGGCGTTATATTGCTTCTGATCACTCAGTGCTTGGATGGAAATGTTTCGGTTTCGATTTAGATTTTCACATTAGTTAAATTAAAGGCACATAAATCCCTCCGTTCTGGCCGCTTTACTCTGCATCACCTACGCTAAAATATAGTTCAAACGACCGCAGGGCGCATTGCTCTAAGACACTAGTCATGCTCATTTCGGGGCCGCTGCAACGTGACCCATCGTGAGACCAAGTCGCAAACTTGAGCGAAGGATTAATTATCCTTCCTCCAGGGCCGCGGCTTGCCAGCGATGTGGCGGGAGTTATACACCGCTCGGACCGAGCCGTTTAAAACAAGCCTAATAACATTCACGCGCCACTACTGACATCTGCATCGTACCCTTCGTGCAAATGAAAGGTAAATCAGTTTATATAAAACTATTTCCGGTAATGTATCGAGTGAAACTGTTAAAATATACCGGAGGGAGTTGTGTGCCTTTAAAGTGCTGCATTCTGCTAGTAGATATTACTACAAACGTAAACGTTATAGTAGTAATAATAATAATAATCGCAAAGATACTAGACATGTAAACCGAGTGATCGAAAACAAGGCCACATGAGAGTGAATCAACGGAGGGCTGAACCTTTTTTCAAACTGACAACCCTTTTAACCGTTTTGGTTTGCAATACGATAGATTTTGTTTCTTCGTCCTAAGGGACCTATCATTATTTAAGTCTGGGGTGGGGGTGGGGGGGAATTGAAGGTTCAGAACCAATAGGAAAAATCAAAACTCAGCTTGAAGCCTATACCATTTTCTGCAAACCATAACATAGAGAGCAATGACCACAATCAAAAACTTCAATATTCATTAGAAATGGAAAATTCTTTTAAAATTTGCCAGTGAACATCGCACGACTCGTGCATGACGTCACCCACAAAATGGCGGCCCCCAGCTAGCTTTTACAGGGATGGTCCCTTTCTTTTATAATTTTACCTTTTTGTAAACAGGACCTCCAAATTTTCGAGACCCCCCCCTCCCCGTCTCCCAAAACTCTGGAAAAAATGCCACCCCATCCAAGATAAAAAATATTCAATGAAAATACTCAATAAAAAAAATGACTCTTCACCATCCCCCCCCCCTTACCCACCGCAGTACAGTAAGTAACCTCTTCTAAGAAATTTTGGGTCGACAGTATTTTTTTGTGGACCACCTTGTATATATAATTCTAAAATATCTAACCCTTATCCAACTTTTCCAAGCTTGGTAGTTTCACTTACTTTGCCCTTTTCCAGTCAAAGTTCCAGTCAAAGTTCCAATTTGCATCCGTCACAGTACACGACTGTGCAGTTTCAATAAAAATGAATTTAAGAATTATAATTTGACCACACTAGACCCGAAACAGTGTAAATCACGGAACAAGAACAATTTTTTTTACAGCAGAAAAAAACGGCGTAGTATAGGCAGAGGTGGCGTACGGGGGCCCTCGGGAGGGAAGGGGGGGGGGCAAAATAAGCTCAATTTTTTTTTTGTTTGTTTTTATGTCTTTGCCTTTATTTTTTATTTACGAATAGCTAGTTTACTCATCGAAAATACTAAACCATGCGCAATGGCTGTTTGCCGTGACGTCACCATGAGTTAGCCAATGACGAACGAGAACAACGGCTGTTTGGCCGTCTGATTGGACTAGCCCAGTCACGTGATATGCACGTCACAGCAAACAGCCATGGCGTGTGGTATAGTTACAACGCACTCAGTTGGATCATCGAAAAAAATAATTTAAAAAATTCAGAACTGTATCACGGACGTTTTCGTTAGCTTTGAGACAAATAGCTAACGAAATCTGGCTGTGTAGCCTGGGAGACTGGAGTACAGGAGAAGTTTCTTGTGTTTGGAACTCTTTTTTTAAGAGAAGACGCGGTTCGGGCACGCTCTCCGGGGCCCTTTAAAACCTTATTGTGTCACGCAGACCTTTCTCGGCGTCTCTAAAGACCGGAATAGTGTCCCCACAGTTAATTAAACTCATAAATAAAGACTTGGCACTGGTCCGAGTGGCACGGCCTTCTTGATCCCAACCGCTCTTGTGGTTAAACTTATTATTATTATTGTAAATACGTTTAAAAATTGTATAAAAATTGTAGAATATCGTCTTTAATATTTAGTACTACGACGAGATTTCCGTGGTTTTGAAATGGATGTAGCTGAAACTCCAAAAGGCCTAAATGAAGCAACAAAGCCAAAAGTCAGGGCTGGGGGGGGGGGGGATGAGGCAGAAACAATAATCCAGCTTGCCTGAGCGTGAAATTTAGTTTGAGTAAAGGCGTAAAGTACTTAAAGTAAAGGCTTAAAGGCTAAAGGCGTAAACACTTAAAGTACTCGCGTAAAGGCTTAATGCGACTTTTTTTTAACTGCGAAGACAGTCGCATCCAGTTACAAAGAAGGAATGTTATTAAAGGTAATTTTCTGGTTAAAAATAAACATTTTTCTCACAATATTACTGGTGCTGATTCGCTGATATTAGGTTGTCAGCAAATTCAGCACTCTTTCGGCCTCATATTGACTATCTGTCAGAATCCCATACTTTTCCAAGGTCTTAATGATGTTCCAGGTTTTTTCAGCCTTTCCAACAGGCATGTGAACCCTCCTACCAATCACAGTGCCGAACTTTTGGCCTGTCGGACATCACAAACATGGCAATTACGACTGAAATCAGTTAGGGGAGCAGAGAAGGAACTGACCCATGGGTCAAATGGGTCAAATTTTTTCGTGGGTCAAGTGGGTAATGGGTCAAGACCATTCAGCCACTGACCCACGGAATCAGTAGTTTCACTAGTACTCATTAAACATACAATATTTTCCCCTTTCAAAAATAGTTTACCCCTGAATGCTAAAAACCCAAATTGCATACTGTATTATTTTTTCATAGCGTGTGACGACGGCTCACATTTTATTGTTCTTTATCAGGTGGGTCAGGTGAGTCATGGGTCGGAAAACGTGACCCACTTCCATCTCCGGGAATTTCGCTAAATAGTTTTGAACGCCACCCTGCCAACTATAAAATTCTATTGCTTCATTTCGATTGCCAATAAAATTTCACGATGACGCTTTTTAGCGATTTGAACGGTTACGGCAATCGCACGGAGATGGCAGCGGCCGTTTTTTTTTTTTGGCGGTCCGTCTGATAGCTCTGTGCGTACTAATCCGTCAGGGGGCTGTTTCTTTTGGTCATCTAGCACCAGTGACGTTTGCGTGACGTAAGTATTTAGTCAACTTCTGCAACTGCTGCAAGGAAAAGAAATGCACGGATATCTGTGTGAGGTATAGTGTTCTTTAATCTGTGTGTCGGGGGGGGGGGGGGGGAGACAACAACACAAGTCCGACAGGTGTGGAGAGTCAGGTCAGGAGGACGGCGCCTGAATGCCAAGATTCGAGAATGTTCCACCTTGACATTTTATTGTGAATTTCTTGTTTTTAATTGTGAACAACGCACACAGTCTTGTGCTGAAAATGAAATGCGTCATCTTGCGTGTCTAGTGGGTTTACTTAGGCCTCGTTGGAGGGCCACATTTTTTTTTTTAATTTTTACTATTTATAAGGTTTCTCTCTTCCGTTTTTTAATGAGTGGGCACTTAGGGGTACGGAAGACACTAGACAGCATTAACCTGTTGTAGGTCGTACTCTTAACAGACTTGGGGGAAGGTAAACCATTTCGCTTGAGAATCTCGGTGTTCTTGATCCGACCTTGAAACTTGATGAAAACCGTACACTAATGCGTCGTGACAAATAGGCCCTCCCCAATTCTCAAAAGTCTTCACTCTTTCTCCCCCAACCCCTCTTTCCCCCTCCCTCCCACCAAAAAAAAAAAAAGAAAATCATATCCATCTTCTTTCCCAGACTCCCCTTGTAAATTTAAAAGATGAAATAGTAGCTACTTCATTTTGCCTGTCGCCCTTCTCTCCAGGCCGTTCTTATCCTCTCGTATGTTCATCTTGACGTAAATTTCAGTTACCGACGACAAGGAAACGAATATATTGTACGGATGGGTCTGCCATACAGTAATTTTTGGAGGGAGCTAAAAACCAAATTAAAATTGAGAGCCTTGTATAAGAATTAAGCCTAACTTTAAAAAAAAAAAAGATTAAAAAGAGAAACACGTCTCTACTAATGCACGTATGCACGTGAGGGATTTGCGTTTCAATTTCAGCGACAAATATTAATTTTGTCCTGACCTACTACCATCGCTACATTTCCCACTGGGCGAGCGAGGAAAATATAGGCCTAACTAATGAAAAATTTACATAAGAGATTGTTTAAAGGACATGGTTTCTCAATAGGCCTTGAAGAGGTACAGTCTAGACGTATCAAGCAGCCGAAAAAGTGCTGCAGATTGAACCCGTTAAAAGTGTATACATATAAACGCAATTTTCCCTTAAAGCAATATTGAGCATTTTCAAGGACTCGCCGATCTGCTCAAGAGCGCCGTCGGCAGAGCTCATCGAAGTCGTTCGTAAACGTGAGGTGAGTTCTCCGATCCGTCGGTGTGACGTCATTGCTGAAGCATCGGAATTCACAGATTAAAGATGGAGGATCTGTAGGTTTTCTTCTCTAGGATTATTCTGAGGGGGACTGACCTCTGATGGACGTGGAAATCTCGTAGGCTACAACTTCCTATTTCGGAATTGAAAATCCACTTGAAATGGGCAAATTCGTGTAAATCAACTAAAATCTGAGCAAATCGATAAATCTCAGTGTAAATCTTAAAATCTCGGTGCAAATTTGCAAATCCGCAAATCCACGGAAATCAGCAGAAATCCGCCGAAGTCTGCAAATGTCGGTGCAGCTCTACATATATGTAAATCTAAAAGTCCATGCAGATCAACAGAAATCCATGAACAAAAATCCGTGCAAATTTATAAATCTCGGTGAAAATCTGCAAATAACGATGCAAATCTGAAAATCGCGCCGATCTCGCAAATCTACGCTAATCGGTGTAAGAAAATGTGCATATCAGTGAAAAATCTGTGAAAATCTTCACAAACCTGCTTAATTAACAAATAGTGCAGAGTGTTTTCAAGTTTATTTTTATTATGGTAACCAACACACCACACGCGAGCATTGGCTCTTGTGGGGTGAGGGCACATACGGAGTTTTGTACCGATTTGCCCGATTCAATAAACCAATATTCTCTCTCGCAAAAAAAAAAAACAGACTTTCCGCATTAAACCTACACCACACGCCATGGTTGTTTGCTGTGACGTGCATATCACGTGACTGGGCTAGTCCAATCAGACGGCCAAACAGCCGTTGTTCTCGTTCGCCATTGGTTAACTCATGGTGACGTCACGGCAAACAGCCGTGGCGTCATGGTTTAAAGAACGCGACACGTTACTCGACTATAAGTTATAAACGATTCAGTGGGTTTTCATGAAAGAGGAAAAGTCGAGCAAGTTTTGAACAAAGGCTCAAACTAGCTCCTAGCTGCGAGAATGCAAAGGCGAGTAGCTGCGCAAACTCGCCTTTAGGGCGCGTTTACACAACGACCGTCTTAGTATTATCGCAGCTAGAAGCTAGAAATCGTGTGAAATGCCAATATGGCGGCGGCTTTGAGCTCTGCCGGCACGCAATGTAAACGGTCAATATGCGATTTTAAAAGCGAATGGGGGAATCGTTTCGTCAGGAGGAATTACTTTTCCTATTGCCACGGATTATAAAACTCTTAAGCATTTGCTCAAACGATGTCAGGTTTAGCTAATCCAGGTAGTGTTGTTACCATGACAACCGCACCTTTGCCATCGCGAAGGTTCAATTCTAGCTGCAAGAATGCAAATGCGAGTCGTTGCGTAAAACGCGCCCTAACCTCGCCCTTACACCAGTCAAAGATGATTATTAATGTCCACTGAGAAACGTTGAGTGTTGCCGTTCAATAGGGCAGTGATACAACGTTGTATTATTGTATATAACTCTATGCTGGAGCCAGTAACTGGGATAGCTGCAAGGGTCACTGGAGGGGGGAAAAGAAGGGCGTCTTACTGAAGACAATGCTGTTAAGAGTGGATTTCTTAGGCCTATAATGCGCGATTTTTGTCGATTTGTTGGCAGTTGCTGACATTTTTAAGCAAGTGGAATCTTTATTTTCCGATTACAACCTAGCAGCATAAGGGATTGAAGAAAGCAACGTTTCTTTAAGCCTATGAAATCCGCTCTCAAAGCACTGCCTTGACTAACTTGAAGTGCCGTTGTTTAACCCTCCATTTTAATCTAGTGCCCCTTGCAGCTATCTCTCTTGTAGCCAATATGCCGTCACATGACGCTGCTCTGTAGCGTGTGGAACTTGTAAATACTGCCGGAAGATGGAGATGTCTTCTCAGGTTCCGTGTACCGACGCAAGTAACTATACGACCGTAGTATCAACACGTCTAGCCGCGAATTCGTAAAACACACGTAAACTGCACCTGTTACAGATGTCTTACGCCAAGTGAAATGAAGAGTAAAAATACTAAGTGGTATAGTGCACTCACCGTGTAGTGCATGGCATCGCGTAGATTACCAGTGTCTCCAGCATTTCGCAAGCCTAGGCACCGCCTCCTCAGAACAAGGCAAGTTGAGTAGTGTTATTGACGTGTCCTTACTTGTGACACGGTAGATTTTCTATCTCAATTTAGACGTGCGGAAATGGAAAAGAAAAATAACTCCTACTAAAAACTTAATTTGCGAATTAAGAGATACATACTCCCCTCCTCCCCAACACTATTCAAAATGGCGACGATTGTTTAACGCAGGGGGCGATTTTGCTCAGCCCTTTTTTGCTGTTTCTTATAATTGTGAACAAGGCTAGAAAATGATTTATGGGCTAACAATTAAAAAAAATTTTTATGTGCATTGCGAGTTGTTATCCTATCAAGGGGGTACCCGTCTGTTTATTAAAAAACAAGAACGAGTGGTAAGGGTTAAATATATCATTTTACGAAATTTAATAAAGATTATTACTGCTTTTGTTTTTTTTTGCAAATTGCTTTTAGCCATAATTTTCTGAAGCAAGCAAGTGCTCTTATAGGTGAACCGGCACAATTTCGTACCTTACTAGACGTTTTTCTGTGAAATAAGTCTATTAAAAGGAAGAGCAAACCCGAGGATGCGAACGGGGAAACCTCTGATCATCACCGCAGGGTGCCAAGATAATGCTACACCCCACCCCCAGCCGGGCCGTGGCCCCCCCCGACACAAACAAAATTGATAATTTTTACAAATACCAATACAATACTTTGGGGGCCAAAGGTTGCAATTCAAGCCCATCTCATCCAAGAGGATAATTAAGCCAGCAACTTGTCAAAGACAGTTACTTTTCTTGATGGCATAGTTTTATTCAATTTGTTGTTTTTTTTTTTTTTTTTTGGTAATTTTCATCTCAAACTTCAACTTTTAGTGTGCGCGGCCTATCTTGAGTTCGCTGCAGAATCGATTGTACGTTTTTGGTAGCAGAGTGCCTTGTTGATATCCAAAATGGTTACAAAAACAATGATTAAAGCCGCCCCCTCCAGGAAGACGTAGCCGCTCATAAAATGCTTCCAGGACTCAAGATACGCCGCGCACACAACTGCAGACATTAAGTTCACTGTTTTATTATAATCTACGCCACGAAAGAAGTCCTTCCTTATATGGTCATTGAACGAATATCTATCGTTCGGGGAGGAAGTGCCCCTTGCTTCTATTCCATAACTTGATACGCATAAATCAGACCTAAATATTACATTTTCAAGCTTCTCTAATTCTCAGTTTGAAAACCTGAATTGACTTTTTATTAACAGGTCGACGATATTGTGCATAATGTATACTTATCTCTTATTAGTTTTGAAATTCGGAAAGAGTTAACGCCGTTACCAATGTGAAACTATAATAACGGCACATTATCATCATAGTTTTGATTGTAAACACCAAATTAGACGACGAAACATTGCGAGACAAAACTTCGCATCTGGTGGAGAGACCCCCCCACCAGACGTAACTACAAGGTGCTTCGTTTTGTTGTCGTGGGACGCCTAAATGCGTCTCGCGACAGTGTCTCATCCGGTGTGTGGCGCTCAACTCATTGCTGTGGTTGTGGAGACGTCTGCAGCACGTTGAGACAGGTTTCAACAAAATGGCCTGTCGTGAGACCAAATTAGACAAAATGTATCGCGACGAAACGTTGCGAGACAAAACGTCGCGTGCGTCTGGTGGCGAGACCCTACCAGACGTAACTATTGTGTGCGCGGCGTATCTTGAGTCCTGCACGTATAATTTATGATCGGCTAAGTCTTCCTGCAGGGGAAGGCTTTAATCGACGGCCGCCATTGTTTTTCTTAACTATTTTGGATAACAACAAGGCACTCTGCTACCAAAAACATACAACCGATTATTTGTGTTCATTCTGGGGCGAACTCAAGATGGGATGCGGACATTATGAAAATAGCTTCGTTTTGTTGTCGTGAGACCGCCTAAATACGTCTCGCGACACTGTCTCATCCGGTGTGTGACGCTCAACTCATTGCTATGGTTGTGGATACGTCTGCAGCAGGTTGAGACAAGTTTGAGTAAACGTCTAATTTGGTGTGCGACCCACCCTTACAATCTGAGACTGTCATTTAACAAATGGGAGAGTAAGTTAGAGCACTGGAGAGAAAGCGTACAAGTGCAGAAATTGTAAGTTCGTAGAGCACTGGGCAGAAATACCACATGTCACGAAGGGACCGAGATCACACACTCGATTAAATTCTAAATTTGCGTGCCTGGATTTTCTGATTTGGTTGAAATTTCACGACAATGGCGCTTATCGTTATGAAATTCGAGGAGAGTTAGAAACTGAAATTTCAACCTGAAACATTTTAGGGAAGGGGGACAAAAATTAGAAGTATAGAGCATCGCGCAGGAATCATAAGTAGAGCACTGGGCGGAAATCATATATGTGGAGCACTGGGCAGAAATCATATAAGTGGAGCACAGGGCGGAAATCATATGAGTGGAGCACTGGGCGAAAATCATATAAGTGGAGCACTGGGCGGAAATCATAAGTGGAGCACTGGGCGGAAATCATATAAGTGGAGCACTGGGCGGAAATCATATAAGTGGAGCACAGGGCTGAGATCATATGGTTCTGCCCTGTATAAAGTGTAAACAAACTAATAATCCCTTTCCCGCTCGGTTGAGTAATCGCTATCTTCTGAACACAGTTATATGCCTATAGTCCAATCCAAATAAAGGCAACTACCAAATTGTTGTTAAAACCATACCGTTCCATCAGTGAGCAGTAACTCTTACGCTCCAGTCGCATTGGTCGCATCGTAATGTCACTGACTACTCGACCTTGGTCACTGAAGGGTTACTAGTGCAAATAGCGCTCACCGCTTGACAACGACCACAGAAGCATGGCGCTAAAAATCGTCACTTAAGCTGGCCTACATTGGAGCTCAAAGATGCCGTCAAATCAACACTGTGCTGTCGCACACTGCCAAAACCATTCGTGGTATTTTTACAAACCGCATGTGGCGAACGTTAGCTAACATTAACGCAATGCACCTTCACGAAATTCTCTCCCTCGCACTTTTTATTGTTATTTGCCGGCCATTTATTAAGCCGCGTATCGCAACGTACGGTGGCTTATTGGGACACACAAGAACTTGTTTCTACACGCACAAAACTTTTATTATGAAACAGGAACAAGATGGCCAACTGGTGCAGACGCAGTTTACCATATATCGTTCTAGGTTGTAGTTGTGTCACCCAGGGTCGGAACCCGATGTTCCGGTTCCACGAAATTTTTGTGTATGTACAAAAAAATTGTTGTTTGTCCCAGTGAGCCACCGTAGTGACAAAATGCGTTTCTTCCCATTTGCCCTCCAAACTCGTGCTCGTGCCCTCGTGTTATGACGCTTGCCGACATTGCTTTCCATAGGAATATGCTCTTCCCCCCCCCCCCCCCCCCCGGCAATGAAGTGAGTTTATTGCTGTAAGGTTCCATTAGCTTGGTCGAAACACACAGCTTTTTAATTCCCCGTCCGTTTTTGCATAAATCTAATTCGGAAGGCCGTTCGTTCGACCCTTTAAACGTGTCAGCTTTAGATAACGCGGAGGCATCGAGTCATAATCATTCGTTGAACAATTTCGTAAACATGACACCAGTATGGAAAATTGCCGTTGTTTACAACCATTCTGCGGGTTAACTTGGAACATGAAGCCGCTAGGCTTTCCCAATCGATGGGGGCCCATTATTAAACGTTATCTCCTCTTAATGGCGCCTCTCACACCACCAAAGTTTTAAGAGCCTTCCTACGACCCAATCGACTAGGGAAACATTAAATAACTAACGCAGCTTCCATCACTTCCGGTAATAGCAGCGCTAAGTGTGCACGAACGCGTGGGGAAGGGAGGGCAAAAACTGCAACTTTAGTTAAAGGAGTTTGTTTACGAGAAAATGAATTACGTGACAACCTTTCGTCCTTAGGAATATCTTGGAACGAAAAAAAGGAAAGCCCTACAAAGTTCAAAAAATGTTTGTCGGCAGGGAGACCTCAAAAGTCGACAAGGATGAGGATTTTTTTTTTAAAACGGGACATTTTATGCTTCGCAATGCATCTCAATTCTTCTCACTGTTTCCCAATGCTTCCTAACGCTTCTCAATGCTTCTAAATGCCACACAATTGCTCGCAGGGCTGTGCACTGCTTCTCGATGCTTTTCTGTGTTTCCCAACGCTTCTCAACGGTTCCAAATGCTACTTAACTGCTTCCCGTGTTTCCCAATGCGTCTCAATGATTCTCAATGCTTCTCAATAGTCAATGCATATCACTTGTTCTTTCCAATGCTGCTTCTCAATGCCTCCCAATGCTTCCCATCGCATCTGAATGCTTCCCAGTGCTTTTCCATGGTTTACTAAGCTGAGAATGGTTTACTAAGCTCGTCGGAATGTTTACAGAGATTTATTGAAACAGCAATATTGGTCAGAAATTAAGAAAGTGGAAATTTTCGCAAATTGTGTTAGAAACTCTAAGAAATATTCTCGTGGTGTGCTGTTTAGGTAGAATTTTGGTATTTCTAAATGACTATTTATTTATTTATTTATTTTTTCTAGCTAAAATGCCTTCGTAAAAGTGTTATATGTATGCCTAACGAATTTCTTTGAGGAATAGATAGGGCGTACAACTTTCGTCCATTATGGACGGATCGAGGGCAGGGAAGGAAAATCGGAATGACAGCAAAATATTCCAGAAGTATGTTGATGAATTGGTTCTCA
>JAHWFP010077061.1:23496-44062 GCA_023313725.1 Lithobius niger
CGTTGGGTGGCTAATTTGATTTTTTAGTAGCGGCGGTAAGGGAGCACGCAGCGTAAGAGTAGCGGTCCCGAGTACTACATGAATAACACAACGTAGTTTACTATAATACACCACAGTCGAAGTTCTTTTAGTGTGAATAATGCAGAAAATATTACGAATGGTAAAAGAAATACACTATTGCTGTGGATGTCACAAGTTTTGAAACAAAGTGGTCGTTTCTTTCATATCTCGCGCGTGGCGGCAGTGCTGTCCAGAAACACTTGTACGGATCAATGTTGGATTCGTTCGAGAAGCACTGGGCAGAAGTCATATAGTCGCCTATATGATTTCTGCCCAGTGCTCTACGAGCGAATCCAACACTAGTGATCTTTACGAGTGCTTTTGGATAGCTCTGCCATCACGTACGAGATTTGAATTAAATTTTACGACGCAACGAAAAGCACATGTATTGTGTCATTCTCTCTCAGCGAAGCATTTCATCTTCAGAACACAATTAAATGCCTAATAAGCAGTTCAGAAAACAAAAACTCCTCCATGGAGAGCATAAAGTGTACCGTCTTTGGCAAAATTTTTTTTTTTTTTATGAATGGATATTTTCATTTGCTGCGGGCCAGTCTTCTGCTGCGGAATTACGCTTTTGTTTTTCTTGGATCGAGACGACATGTTTATATGAAACTGACCCACGTGCTTGTTATTATAAGGCTCTCCCGGCGCCACGGGGTGGAAGAGTACCGCGATTTTGAAGAGCGTTGGTCGACGACAGATCAATACCACCCAACAACAACATGGGTTGCACGCAGCTTCCATACTCCATGTTTCGTGTATGCGGAAATTCTATCTAGTGAATGAAGGGAATCTAGAAAATTTAACGCGTTTACAAATTTCTGCTTGTTAAAGGAGAAGGAAGGTTGGTTTCATGATTTTCTTTGCCGAATATTACCATCGCCTGATACTGAATCTAAAACTTGGATCAAAGATTGGGTTTTAGAACTCTGCAAGCACATGGAACAATTTTGGAATATGCTACGCGCAAAGGTGCCCATTCCCACACCCTCAAGAGGAGTCCTCCAATTTTTTTTGAATTTTCCCCTCTCCCTTCCAACTTTAGAAAAAGTTGTATATTCACATCATGATTATTTGATCACCAACTAATCACGTTATGAAATATACCATTTTTCCGAAATTTGGAATGGTTGGGAGGGGGGGGGGGAGGGTATACGGTGTAAAAAGGTTAAACGAGTATGAAAATATTAATACTTGACATAATACACTGTTGACCAGCAAACAGTTTTAATTATATTTCTTTAGTGTGCCATGTCGGATGTTGATTTTGAATTATTGAGCTTTATTTTAAAACTGCAGCCTGGCTAATATAACCTTTTAAATATTAGTCAAAATTTGGAATTTGAAAATTGTTGCTGCAGTCGAGCTTATGTTTCGTTCGTTTTGTGGTGAGGGTATTGATAATGTACCAACTTCTCGTTTTTACGATTGGCTGGCCTAGTGTGGTTGGAAGAACTTCTTTCAATCTCCCCCCCCCCCCCCCCCCCCAGCCAACAAGGCAGCCAGTCGTAAAAACTTTTTTAGGGCGGGGAACCCTTAAAAAGAAAGTGTCATAAAAACAATAGGCTAGTCAATCATAATTTTTTTTTTGTGGGGGAAGACCCTCCAAAAAAATGGCAAGGAGGAGATGCTCCTCATGTTCCCCCGCGGTGGGCACCACTGAGCGTAATGGCGCACGGGGGGAAAAAAATCTAAGGGTGCCTTTATGCATCGACTCGCGACGTAACTGTTCTCGCTCACTAGTTTTTACGTATGTTAATGCTAAATTCGATGGTTGCTTCTCGCCTCTAATGGCGCGATTACGTAACGACTCGCCTTTGCATTCTCGCTGCTATAAGCTGGAAACCATTTGAAATTCCAACTGGACGGTGGTTGTAGCTCTGCCGGCTCGCAACGAAACAGTCAATAATGTGAATTCAGAAGCGACTAGGAAAATTGTTTCGTCAGGAGGAATTCTTCATCTTACTGACACGGATTAAAAGACTGCAAGCATTTGCTCAAACGATGTCGAATTTACCTGATTCGGGAAGCGTTGTTACCATGGCAACGAGACACGTTTGCCATCGCGATTAAGTTTTAGCTGCAAGTTCCTGCATAAACGCGCCCTAAAGGAGCCTGTGGCCTTCGAGTTGTTTATGTCTAGTAACCATGACAACAATGCGGATGGAGATCCTCTGCTAGTAGTTCGCGACGGTACGTATGATGCACAAGGCATGCTGGCGTCGATTTATGACATAAAGAAAACAATTCCAGCTGCAGAACAATGTCGGACTGGTTAATAATAGATTCCAGCAATCGATGTCTTAAAGGAAAATTGGAAATAGGCCGCCGGTAAAAATCATACACTAGAAATAACGTCGTAGGTTACCGTGAAACCACCTTTATGCACTGTAGTTTCGTTGAAGTGACGTCACCCGCATTCGAACCGGTAAACTAGTCTACAACCAGATCACTGTCATACCGCCTTTAAAGATATGGGCACTTGTCCACTGACATAATGATTTGCCTTCCCTCTACAGGTGTATGACCGAGCACATTCGGTCGAATGGAGTCCTGGTCAGTGGTAATGGATATGACCTTAAAAGGACATTCCTCCCAACGCCATTTTTCTCGATCCTTCACATCAAGTACGCCCCCAAAGTTTTATTTACTTACCTTTAGTCAATCCCTAGCTAAAAATCTGTTTTAAAATGTGGCGTCTAGGAGATTTTCTGTTGAATATTGGGGAACTTTATTTAAGTGAGTCCCGCAATTATATGATCCTTTGCGCGCTTACGACAACCATAACGTTTCATCTTTGTGTGTGCATGTACTAATTTGCTTATAATTACCAAGAGATCAAAAATCGAAAAGACTAATGCGGTAAAAATTAAAACTAATTATTCCAATAGATTGCCGAAGCAAAATTATAAGACACTAGCCTAGAAAATTATAAATTGTGATGTTAAAATACGAGAATCATTCCGGTTTGTGACGCCATTTAATGCGTTCATGCTGGTTCGTCTATTAGGCACAATGCCAACTGAGACAGTTGACCTTGGCGAGGTATATACGCGGATGGCGATCAGCGCGTAGCTGTTATAAGGCAGGCGGGGTATTGCTTTAATAACGGGTTCAGTGAGTTATCTTTACGCCAGTAGACAAGTAGCCATTTCAGTAAAAGACGGTATAGTAGTGATTTGGAGATGGGCCGGTTCACCGGTTCGAATCTGGGTCACTTGAATAAAACGTAAGTGCATAAAAGTGGCTTATTGTACTACATTGTTCTGGTGTACGATTTTCGCTGATGGCTTAAATAATGTGCCGATATATTTTTACAACGATTTAACGTATATGTATTAATATTCTGCTTTTTGCTTCTTTTTTTTTTTTGTATTTGTGTTGTTATCTTGAAAGGTTGCTTCCGTTAACTTGTAAACCTTTTAGTAAATTAGACGTGCACCATTAAAATGATTTACCGCATTAAAAACCTTGTTCTAATTGCGTTTTTTTCTTCTTTTTCTCTTTGTAGGTAAGTGTCCTCATTAAAATTTACACTGCACGCTCTTCATAAGGTAATGAATAGTACAATTTGGAGATATGAAAGAAACCCCTAAACTGGTTTCAAGGTTAACATTGTGATTCGACTGCATGTTTTCATCTTACATCTGATTTTTCTTTTTCATTTTTAAATTCCAATGTTCCAACGAGCTTCCACAAAGTTTGTGACGTTTCGGCATTAGAAACAATGCCGTTTTCAAGCAAGAAATTGAACAAAGGCTATGTCATTAAAAAAAAATACATACAAGAACTGAAGATATTAAAGATTTCTGAAAACTTAGCCTAAGATAAAAGGGGGAAAAAAGGAAAAGAGATGCCATTTCATCATCTGAACAGCTTTTGTGCCACAAACCGAAAAGTCACAAACTTTGTGATTGCTTCGCCACACATTTGGCATTTGCAATTAGGTGTTAGCCCGAGAATTTATTCCGCCACGAATCCTCCAACAACCCACATACAAAGGTGATGTCGGCTATTATGATTAGAAATATCTCTTTCCTCGAACTTAAATTCAACCCAGGTTAACCCTGTTGTCAGTGTTTCACTGCATCCCCGAAATAGCTAGACTAACTTTTCAACCAAATAATAACCCAAAATCCGCCATCATTTTAACTCACCCCGTGTAAGCCTAACATTTTTTTATGGCATTCCATTTAAGGCCCTAAGCCAAGGCTAGAGTTGCCCCAATAAATCGGACGAGCCAGAGCTTAGCATTGCTCAAACTTATAATTAAAACATCATTAGAACTGAACCACGACTTTTCGCCTTATTCCATCAGCTAGGTGTTTAATTTGGAATTACCCCCAACCTGTAGCTTGACTCTCGTTACGTTGCCTGCTTGTCCCTTGTAGCTGTGACGCTGGTGTTGAGGAGCAGTCGGACGAACCAATAATCGCCGTATTCTTTGCCTTATTTCTCACGCCCGGCACGCGTCGGCATTTCTTCATTTCGTTCCCATATCCGTTGTGTTTACATAAAACTTGTTTTGGAATTCCGAGTGTAAAATGCAGTTTGATGGCCAACTTCGACGCTTGCAAAGCTGAAGTAAATCTGGCGGAAATAAGATCCTTGTTTTTCGGCCGGTTTACAAATCCCTGGCACGGAGGGGCAGGGGGGGGGGGGGGAGTGTCATCTGCGTCGAAAGACGACCGCATTCCAAAACAACCAAACGAAAACCCGAAATTGTATCGTATCGTTGAAAGTTCAACTCAGCGACGCAGGCTGGCTAGATGCGACCTGATTGGCTCCCTTCCCGTAAAACGTCATCGGCCGACACGCCACGTGACGTCATCATTTTGTGGGGTGGGCCTGCCGCAGTGATGGACGTCTTCGTAATTGGCACGGCGTTTTAAAATCAACAGCGCTTCGGCAAGAGGAAATGAGGACGAGATTTAAATATTAACGATGGCTGTCATGTCCGTTTTACGCCGAAATAAAGAGAATGGGGAAGGGATTTTAAGCGAAAGCGGTTTACAAATTGAAAATAGGATTTGTGTGCGCAGCCGGAGTGCACATATTGACGAATAGCCTACTGAAAGCACTCATATCTCCTATCCTGCGATTTCGATGCTGCAAAATCTGGCGCGTTCTGTATCTCTGGTACAATCAGGAAATGGAGAAAGGGGAGGATATTTGAAATTTTACCAAATGACCGTTGTAGGACGTGGCGCCTCCAGAGGGTTGGTGATCAGTTAAGCGGTTCAGTTGCAAGCAACCTAGGGGCCAAATCCATCTTTTCTTCTTTTTTTTTTCTTCATCGTTTTCTTGTTTTTCTTCTTTTCCTTGTTCTTCTTCTTTTTGTTCTATTTTTTCCTCTTTTTCTTCTTCTTCTGTTTGTTCTTTTTATTCTTTTTCCTCTTTTTCTTTTTCCTCTTTTTTCTTCTTCTTTTTTCTCTCTATTTCTTCTTCTTTTTCTCCTTTTTTCTTTTTCTTCTTCTTTTGTCTTCTTCTTATTATTTTTCTTCTTCTTCGTCTTCTTTTTTTTCCTATTTTTTGTCTTCTTCTTCTTGGGAAACATTCTCGTACCTCCTTTCTTTTTTCCTTCTTGGGAATCATTCCTCTTCTTCTTCTTCTTAGATTTCTTTTTTTTTTCCTTCTTCTCCTCCTCCTTAGGCTCATGATGGCAGCCATTCCAAGCTAAACGCTAGGCATCTTTTTTTCTCAGAAAGAATTGTAACTCATTTGGAACTCTCTTCCGTCTTACGTCTGAGCTGCACCATTCTTAACTCTCTCAAAGCATGTTTGGGCATGTTATTTTTTAATTGTTTCCTCCTGTTTTTACCTTTTTTTTCTCTCTCGTTGCCGGGCGGGCCCGGGGCGGCGTGGGGCGGGACCGCGTTCAAAAAAACCCACAGTTTTTTTTTTTTTTTTGGTTTCCTTTGTTTTTGGGATGCTTTCGCTTTCGCGTGTACTTTGCGTTGAATAGGATAAATTTATATTGCTTAAAATGTTATGTTATTTGTTCATACCGTTATAATTCACTCTGGGGGGGCCAATTCCTCCTCCCTCCCCCCTCACCAAAAAAATATGAACAATATGCATTGAAATTACATATAAAGAGTTCAATACTCTATTCTACTAAGAGTTCTACTTTGAGGATAGCTTCTCAAAGTAAGCTTCCTTTAAAATTCTCAAAAGCAATAAAATCGTTGAAAATGTGTTAGCGTTCGATCCTGTTTTCATTTCTTTGCTCCTCCCACAAAAATTTCTGCAATTTACAATGCGAAAAATTGAACCCCGTCCAATTGTGTTGCACCCGTACAACTTGCTTTGTTTATAACACATAGTACAAGAAGGCTGGAGTCAGTTAAATTCTATACCCAATGGGCTTAAAATAAGTTTAACAGGCTTGTTACCAAAAGGGGGTAAATCAGCAGTCAATAACCTTGGAGACCCTACTTAAAAGGTCATCACATTGCTAAATTTAGAAGCATTTTATATCATCGGTATAAATTGCGAAGTTTAGGGTGTCATTAAGACCGCTAACCCCCATAAATTGGAAAATTTAGGGCTAGTTAAATACTGACTACCCTAAAGATCGGAAAGTTACGGGCGTTATTACTAACACTGCCTACCGCAAAAACTCGAGAAGTTTAGGGCTTCATTAAACAATTACAGTGTTCGGCTGCCGAACGCGCCACATAGATAGATTAATGGTAGCCAGCAAAGTGACGGGCGAGACGTCATAATAGTGTAGTCGCTAAAGCTAGCAGCGACTCAGCAACATGACGTTGCCGTGGTAACGTGATTTTAGGCTTAATTTTCAATTTTTAGGCCTAACTTTTTTTTTTACCCGCCGTTTTAATTTCGTCAGCAGCAGCTAAGAGAAAGTCTGGTTCGAGCCTATACATCCATGCAACCTGGCTTCAAGACTATTTTAAATGAAGTTAATGTGTGTCGTTAACGAAATCGTTTTGTTTTGACGCTTGCATGCAGTGCCGCAATTAGGGGTGGTCCAAATTAGGGTGCAAGGCACCCGGGCACAGGAATCAGCAGGCCCGGACTGGCAGCCCCGGGGCCCAAGTGCCCTGACGTTTTAAAAAGGCCCCCAAACACAATTCCATGGGGGAGTGTGGCGAAATTATGCGAGCTTATAAAAGACCGGTCATTATTAATGGATCGGAGGATGGGGGTGCAGAGGGAATAAAAAAATGTGACCACCAGAATTTTCAATCACACACCCCACCTCTTCAAAAAATTCTTGACTTCTCCACTCAGGGTCCAAAAATAATGTGGTTGGGGGGCGCCCCCCCAAAAAAAAAAAAAAATGCACTTTTTATGTGCCTATTGAGACTGCCAGGCAATAAATAATGGTCCGTTCCCAAGCGGTTTCTATAGTCTAGTCATGTAAAGACAGCAATGGGGGAAGGGAAGGGATCAGATTTTAAGACCAACCATGAAATTGCAACGAGACTAATTCGTCAACAACAGAAATTTCACTTGTAGCTATAAAATCTAAAAAGGCCCTCTTACGAATCAACGGGAGGGCCCTCTTATGTGCCATTGGCACCCTGGCACTATGGCCAGTCCGGGCCTGGGAGTTAGTGAACCCAAAAGGGACAAAATTCAATGTTGTTTGTTGTTGCTTGGACGCCTCTTGGTCCCCAAAAATATGTTCTTGTTGAAGAGGGGGCCCAGAATTTGACCCTTGCACCCCTCCTTGCAAAGAGGTAGTTGCGGTACTGGTTGCATGACTGTTATCCTTTGGGTTTGCATGCGACAATCAAATATTATGTCGGGAAAGCCTATTAGTTATAAGGAAACCATGATGTTTTACTTTGCCGTGTTTTTAAACTAACTTTTGGTTGCTGAATCCATTTGTGTAAACCGTGTCGTCTCAATTGGGTGCTTTCCTGAAGCTGGAAAAAAGCAACGGACGGACGGAAAAAGTCGTTGCAATAGTCTTCTCAGCCTGTTCGGCGGTACAGAAGACGGAAATAAGAGATTTTTACATAAGATAAATTCTTAATCAGACTCCCATGTTGGAAACGTTTGCGATTTGAAAGATCGAGTGTCCTCTTCCGGTTTTTCACATAGGCCTCTTCCGGTTTTCGATGTAGGCCTCCTCCCTCCCCACCAAAGTGATGCATGGGTTTGTGAAAGCGACATCGGGGGCAGCACGAATAAGCTGTAATGGGGGTCATTTAACGGAACAAAGGTGCTGGAATTTTAACGGCGATGATAGCTGTCGCGCCCGTTTTACGCTGGAATGATAGGAAAGGAAAGCGTTTGTTTAATTAAAAGCGCTATCAAGTTTCAAAATGGAATTTTCTGCTGCGCTTTGCCAGATGTGTACTCGTCGGGCAGATTTATGTTTAGTTCTATGCATCTTGTCCTGTTTGTTTGGACTCTGAGAATGTAACATGACTGACTATCTGTGCTTAAATGTTTAAAACCGAGTTGTAAAATATGCAAGTAAATTTTTAAACAGCTCTTTGGTTTTAAACGTTTACTTAATTTTTGGAAAGCAGTTGGAATCTGTGAATGTAAACTGAATATTTTATGTCTATTTAGTTAATCTTTTACGATTCTTAAAAAATAGTTGTTGTTTAATAAATTTGTACATCTGAGGGAATCTTGGTGCACTGGAAACTATGTGACTTGCAGTGAATGTTTGGTTAACACTAGTTAATATTCGTAGAGCTTTATAATCTTGTGGGAACTGCGTCTTATAGGGAAGTTAGGTGACTCTTGGTAAATCTTGGTTTACCGTAGTTAGTGTAGTTAGTGAACTGTGTCTTAGATCATTTTTGTAATCTTCACGAAACGATGCATCTTATGGGATCTGTGATTCTTGGTCAAATCTTGGTTTATTTGGTTTTAGTTAATATTTGAACGTCGTTCTAATCTTCAGGAAACTGTATCTTAGAGGAGTTGTGACTCTTCGCACTTCTTGGCTTATATTAGTTAAAAGATTAACATCTTTGTAATCTTCAGGAAACGGTGCATCTTAGGGGAGCTGCGACTCTTAGCATATCTTGGTTTATCTTACTTAATCTTTGAACAGCTTTGTAATCTTCAGAAACGGGACAACGTAGAGCAGTTATGACTCATGGCAAATCTTGGTTTATCTTATAGTTAATCTTTAACCTTCAGGAAACGGTGCATCTTAGAGGTGCTGTGACTCATGGCACATATTGGCTTACCTTAGTTAATCTTTGAACATCTTTGTAACCTCCAGGAAACTGCATCTTAGGGTAGATGTGACGCTTGTAAATTTTTGTAGATTGCTGTAATTCTACGTAAACTTTGTAACATGTCAGGAAATCTACGTCACTTGTTAAATATTAGCTGATCTTTGGAATCTTAGTAGTTTTTTTACTATAATTGTTATTATTTTTTGCGTGTTTCACACTAAAAGAACTTTCACTACGGTATATTATGACAAATGGCTTTGTATTGTTTATGTCGGGCCCGCTACTAAAATTGATTTAGCTATCCAACGAAAATTTCGAATATCTGAAAAAATATTTGAGGTAGGATTTTATCTATAGGAAAGTGACACCTGCTGTGACAACGTATTCTATCAAATACTTACTAGCAACATGACATAATACAGATCTCAAAATTGGTTGGCTTCATCTGATTGGATGCTTCAAGTCGATCTTTAGGCACAGATTAGAAATTTATCTAGATATAGCATATTACGTCTTCCAAGCCTATGCGGGGCCTTGGCGGTAGTTGCGGCTTCTAATACCTCTCGTATGGCTTAGCCTCCAAGCTGCTGTTTACACTAAGCATCAGCAGAGGAGGTAGTAGCCGCGACTACCGCCAAGGCCCCGCATAGGCTTGGAAGACGTAATATGCTATATCTAGATAAATTTCTAATCTGTGCCTAAAGATCGACTTGAAGCACTACTCTACCGCGACTACTACCAGAGCACTGTGTACGCTTGGAATTGTTAAAACGCAATAGTTTACTTTCTAATCTATGCTTTAGGTATTAAAAGGATGTTATTCATTCGTGGGTTGAAGCACGGAGGTGCGTGGATTGAACGAGCAAAGCGAGCCATTTCCACCTGTAGTAAACCTTCTCCACATGTAAACCAAACTTTTTTTTACTGTATATAAACCTTATCCAGTCTAAAGAATGCGATGAACGAACTGTCAGCTACAACTGCAGTCCGAACAAAGATTTTGTGATGGTCTGGAGATCGAATAAACTGTGAACCACGGGTCCACGCCAAGGGAGTGAGTGAAGCGACGACATGGCCACTGGCCAGCCCCTCTTTCCCTCGATGGAATTGCTGAATCGGTGCGAAACGAAATCCAACCGTACGACGAAGATCTAAAGGGAGAACCAGAGAACTTGAAAGAAATTAAAATTTATAATTGAATTAGTAATTTCGTTAAAGAAATATTTTATGTCGACACTTACGCCACCGCCCACACTTAAGAGGCCGTATCTTTGACAATTATTAATAACTAAACATTTTTTTAAAGCCACGTGGCCCGTGAGGTTAAGCAAACTACGAAATAAGCAGAGCGTGTGATTAAATTTTCTGGCGGTTTCAACTTTCATTCTCTTCTTCCACGTGCCCCCCCCCCCCCCCCCCTCCCCCGAAATCCCTTGTAACCATGTCTGCGGGGTTGGGAATTAATTAACAAGTGAGTGTAATTTCATTCCGTAGGTCGCTGCTTCGCAGTATTTTTTTATTAGGTTTTTTTTTTTTTTACATAACTTAAATTGCTTTTAATAAAGCGAAAAGATAGAGTTACCCCTTGCTTAACCTCCATCTTGAAGCGGAAATCGGTGTACTGTATATTAGGAATGAATTGAATACGCTGCTTCAAATTCTAAATTTGTATGATGTTCATGGATGATCTGTGTGTAGCCTACTGGGGCCATGTGAGGCTGATGGGAACAATTTCTGTTAGAACACGAGGGTCTATTTATGCCGTGCTCTAGCTTTGCACTCTCGCTCGCAGCTATAAGCTGACATCACCTGAAATTTCTACGTGGCAACGAAGAGAAGGGCCCTGCGATGTCTCGTGCTCTTGTCGATTATGGCATGTAAGAGAACCTAGGAATTTCCGATGGGGTTTACCTAGCAAAATTGTTGCTTTTCCCTTCTGGCACCATGGCTAAGGCTGGGTGCACGTCAAAAAGTGAAAGCTCTTGCAAATCAAAACACACATTTATGTTTTGGCACCATTCAAAGCAAAATACACTCGTGCGGTGCCTTCATCAGAGAAACATTTAAAAAAATGGAAAAAAGGTAAAATAATATCTATTTGTCACATTAATGCGATAGGACAGGGTAGAAGAATGAATAGTTAGTGCTACTCATTGTCTGACACCGGTAAGGGTGTGGACGAAAGAATTACCTGCTTTCAGTGATTTACCGCCAGATGGCGCTGTCATCAAGTAACGGGAAGCGCAAAGCATCATGGGGAGAATATCTATTTAGCGTCTAAAACACATTGAGCACGATAAGAATACAAAATTAATCACTTAAAATTTATCATTAAAATAATTAAAATAATTTTAAGAAAGATCAGAACTGGGTGAGCAAGTTTTATTTTTTTTTTAAATCCGACATTCAAGTTTAAAACGGGTTGTCTTTACGAGTGGAGCTAAGTATAACGTATGGTTTTGTGTTCCGAGAACGTCCGAGAAGCGTTGCTCATCAGCCGTTCAGGCTGAAGCTTCTTCCATGGTTTGCGCGTAGTGTAACGAACTGTATACAGTTTGAATCGAACACGGCATAAGTTCTTCTACTTCGGCTGACGCACATCCGAACTTATTTAACCTACGCAGAAATCTGGTACTGAGTGTAAGGGTGAGGGACAAATCTTGGGATTCAAACCCTTAAGCCTCCGGTCATGGTGAGGGGTTGAACTATAGGAGCGAGTTAGTCTCTCACACTTCCCTGGCGTTAGGTCTAGATGGACTTTACCAGTGTACTTTACCAGGCAATTTCTGGTGCGATACACTAATCGACTGGTAGTCTAAGCCTGATACGTTTCACGACACGTGACCATGAAACTGACGTCACAAATCTGAAAGAAGCAGCTTTAAAAACAGGGGAAATACAGGTAGCAATCAAGAAGAAGAAGACAAAAACAGAATAAAAGCATAAAAGGGGCTTCCGTGGTAATAACCACTTGATTCCACAGATCAGCCACCAGCTTTATGGGCGTCCCGCGAAAAAAATCGTGCTCGGCGCACGGAACTTCCATGCCACTATGGCTGTATTGATTTTTCATCAAATTACCTGAGAGCGTACAAACACCTCGTAAAATGCCGTCATCCCATCACCGGCACCCCAGTGGCCTACTTCCATTTTGAAAACGGTACACGTCTATTCAACTGGTTGTCGCTGTTGCTGAGTTCAAGCGGCAATCACCATTGTTACTCTGGAAGTGTAAAAGCTCCATTTGCTGATTCGACGTTCTCTTAAAGCGTACTTCATCAAAAGCGTCGCTAAGCTTCTCCGACATGTGTACACTCGAATCTGTTCAACAGTAAACAAGCAAGCAGCGGCAACAACAACCTAGTCGCAACCGGTACACTTCCGCCACTTTCGGGCAACTTCCGCTTCGTACTTCTGTTGTGTTTTTATTTTTTTTTTATTCTTTTAACTAATTTTTGAATGCTGAATGTTATGGTGAAAACAGTTTGTCTTTATCTGGTACCGTTCGTAGACGATGGGTTCACTTTTCGGCCACTTCCGGTCTCTTGTGGGCCACTTCGCTTCGTACTTCCGGTTTTTCTTATTCCTTTTAACTAATTTTTGGGCGATATGTAATGGTGAAAACAGTTTGTCTCTATCTGTATCTGTTACCATTCCATAGATAATGGGCTCACTTGTTGCCAGTTTTGGTCACTTGTGGGCCACTTCCGTTTCCTACTTCCGGTTTTTTCTTATTCCTTTTAACTAATTTTTGGGCATTGTATTTAAAATGGTGAAAACGGTTTGTCTCTACCTGTGTCTGATACCATTCCATAGATATTGGGCTCATTTGTCGCCATTTTCAGTCACTTCTGAGCCACTTCCGTTCCATACTTCCGGTTTTTTTTCATTCCTGTTAACTAATTTTGGACACAGAATCTAATGGTGAAAACCGTTCATCTCTATCTGGTTCCGCTCCATAGATGATGAGCTCACTCGGCCATTTCCTGTCACTTGCGGGCTACTTCCGCTTCATATTTCCGGTTTTTTTTTTCCTTTTAACTAATTTTCGGACGCCAAATCCAATACTGAAAATTAAAAACGTTTGGGTCTATCTGGTTCTGTTCCACAGATAATAGGCTCAGTTGTCGGCCACTTCCGGTCACGTGTGGGCCACTTCCGCTTCATACTTGTTGGCTTATTTTTTACTATTCCTTTTAACTAACTTTTGCACGCTAAATCTAATGGTGAAAACCGTTTGTCTCTGTCTGGTACCATACCAAAGTTGGAAAAGGCGATAGATGGAGACAGATGGACGGACAAAATCTTTGCAGCCTTTCAACTATTTACGTTTAGGGACCGCGTTTAATATTTTACGTATTGCGGTTGCTCCTACCGCCCTGCTTCGAATATTACCGACGATTTGATGTAACTCGCGGAAAGCTGTTGCTGGCTGATCGTTCTATCACCGTGGTAACCAAAGATTGAGCGTGCATTGCCGGGAAGTCAGATCATGCTGCAGTTTACTATTAGGTTCGTCTTATTTGTTCATCAATTGGTTTAGGCCTACTAAAGGTAGTTCTGTCATACTTGCGTTATGTGCCGGAAATCATGAAACCAGCAGACGATTCGATTGTAAAAACAACATGGAGGGACAAAGCTGGCAGTTTTAGCTGATAAAACACCGTGTGCTCGTTTTATCTGCGTTAAGGTAGCGTGATTGGCTGGTAGCTGCCGTTTACTTGCTTGCCATTGTTTAATTCCCGTTAGAAAATTATGAATATATATTCTAGGGTCAAAAAAGTTACCGATTCGTGACGTATATAGCCTCACGATTAAAGGTACATTCCTCCAGACGCCATTTTTCTCGATCCTCCACATCAAGTACAGCCCCGAAGGTCTATTTACCGTTAGTCAATCCATTGCTAAAACCCCGTTTTAAAATGTGGCATCTAGGAGATTTTTGTTGAGTATTGGGAAGTAATTTCATCGCATCCTGCTAATATTTACATTGCAATAACCATGACGTTTCATCTGTATGTGTGCGTGTTCTACTTTTTAATCGTTTGCTAATAATTACCATGAGGTCAAAAATCTAAAAGACTAATGCGGTAAAAATTTAAATTATTTATGCCGATAGGTCGCCGAAGAAAAATTATAAGATACTAGCCTAAAAAATTATAAAGTGTGATGTTAAAAAAACGAAAACCTTTCCGGTTTTTATGACGACGCAATTTTGCGTTGATGCTGTTTCGTCTACTATAGGCCCAATGCCACCTGAGATAGTAGCTAACGTTTCATGAAACGGTGCAACGGCAACTTGCTCGGAGGGGGATTTGCGCGTGGTTTTTATAGGACAAGAAGGAATGTACCTTTAAACCACAAGCGATTTTATCTTGATCCAGTAGGGTTAATTTTCGAGGGTACCCTTGGTTCCATGTTTACAGCTATGTCTTAGAGTGTCAAACCAACCTAAGAACGAAGACCAGTAGCATTAAAACCGTGCCTCGTATACTAACAAGCACGTTTCTCTGCCCTGGAAGACTCCTACAAGGAATGGGGGCTCGTTACGATGTGTTAACGACCTCCAGAGCGGCCGAGCACGTACGCGTTCGTGGCAGTGCAGGAAGCTGGCGACGAGAGTTGGGGGAAAACGGCGCCGTCTGGTGGCGAGAATTAAAACCGTCAGGAAGCGGACAAGATGGCGGTACTTCCTCTTGCGGTCGTAAATCTAATAAAATAGATTTCCAAGCACTCAGCGACGATGTGGGCGGCCGGCGCGTGACCTATATTAAGGAACCGTTTTAAAAAAAAATCGATGCATGATTGTCCACGGTGATGACAACAACGAACGAGCGCGGAAGAAAAGGGGGGAAAAAAATGGCGGCAACAGGCCGTGATCACTGAATGAGATGAGAATGGCCCGGCGATAATAAGCACGTGGGTGGGAACGAAGGGAAGAATTGGTATTATTAAACTTCCTGCTTTCCCGTTTTTCCCCCTCGTACTTATTTTTTCTTATTAATGGTTTGTTGTTTATTTTTAGTCCATTTTTACGCTCTTGTAAGAGACTGGTCATTATCTATTGAGGGGAAATTGAAGGTGGGGCATGGATTTGCTACAGGGCTCTCGAGTGGTGAGGGGGGGGGGGGGGGAGTCATAATTTATCTAGGTTCCATCAAGGTGGGGGTTGCAAAAAAACCTTTCCCCGAACTGGATGAAAAATACATTTTTGAATCTCAAAAATGACACTTTCAGCAGCCAACATTTCCAAAAACGTGTCAGCTTCAAGCCCCTCTCCTTCACTAAATCGCTATGAGGTTTTGAAGATATTAATATCAATTCTAGTTTGCTCAAGTTTTTCAATAAACGTTCTAGAAAAACCCTGCCTCTTGGCTTCTTCACACTTCAGGTTCTTGCAGTGCAAGGTTATTGACATACAAGCAAACTGGTGCATCCATCGTATCTTACTGTAGGAATTTTGATACAAAAAAGGTTTAAATTATAACATATCTTTGACCGTTTTGTACAATATTTGCAAAACAACCTTGTCGTTTCATCAAAACGAGGCAAGTTTTCCTTACGACTGCTAACTTGACGGTGCGCTACTTAGTTACCTTGGCTACAGGAAATCGTCTACGGGTAATCTCAATATACATAACAAAAGCTTACTTTTGGGGCGGGTGAAGGGTCAGATTAATTTTGGACCTTGAGTAGGCTGGGTCAAGATTTTTTATCAAGGTCTAAGGCGGCAGCCATCAAAAGTTTGGTGGTAACATTTTCATTTCCTCTGCCCCTTTCCGTGCCCCCTCCGGCTAAAAATAATGACTGGTCCCTATAGCAATTAAAGAATACATATCAGGAAGTTACAGTGACTATGACGTCTTACTCAGTTAGATTAAGGACAGTCACAAAGTCATGTCAAGGGCTGTGCAGCCACTCAGAGTAATACTCCTATAGTATATCTATAGGAATTGAATATCGAATTACCACACATGCATATGAGCGCATTTACGCAGCGATGGCAAAGGTGACATTGCCATGGTAACAGCGCTAAATGGATTAGCTAAATCCGACATCGTTTGAGTAAATACTTGCAGTCTTATAATCCATGCCAATAATATAAAAAATTCCTCGTGACGAAACAATTTTCCCAAACGCTTCTGAACTCACGTTATTTTCTGTTTTCGTTGCGAGGCGGCAGACATAGCTTCTGGCTGCGAGAATGCAAAAGCGAGTGGTTGCGTAAACGTGCCGTAAAAAGAGTCTCGTGACGAAGACATGGTATTCTAACTTGTCGTATAATCATTTAGTGAACGAGTACATGAAAACTTGACGCGAGCGAACTAATCTGTCTCCAGGAATCTTAATGACTGCAGGCTAGTCAACATAGCATGTGTTAATGCAGTAAGAACGTCAAATGCTGCCCTAGGAACAGTGAGTTTTCCTGAGGGAGATCTTCCTGGTTATCTTTCAATTCAGAATTGATTCAGATACAGTAAATCTTTCACGGGACCTAAAATTAAAAGGTGTGCACTTGTTCACGGAATTTGTGGCTTGTTTGCATCATTTTGAGTTGAATTCCCACTCAAAATATGCGAATATGTTGCTATGTTTTCATGTGCTGTTGGTATTACAGCGGCAAATGCTCATTGGTTGATGTTTTGATTGAATTGTCCATCAATGCTCTTCAACCACAAATTGAAAGTGTGACATGTGTACTTTTAGGTTTCGTTTTATACGCCCTTCATTAAATTATACGTCGATTTCTGATTACTTTTCGTTGAATAATGATTATAAATATAGTTGTTTTTCATTATGATAGTTTATATTTGGGGTTCAATATCTCCGGAATCCCTTACAAGTTCTGCTCACTTACGAATTCACATCCATAACAATGCGCAGAATCAGAAAAGGCGTACAGGAGGCACCTACGATAATTTCTACCACACTTTCCGCACGGCTGCAACAATGCTCAACAATGGTTGCATACTTAGTCTGCTTACGTATTTATACGTATTTTCGAATTCTTACAAGTATGATCATCTTTATAAAGCAATATGCCACTTGGGGGTTTTTCCAGCAGCATTACGTCGAAGCCTCCAACACTACATTCTTTAATAACTGCAACAGCTCTATTATCGGCACTGTTGTTCGATTCTGAAGTACCCCTTCAACGAACGAGCGAAATAAGGTATTGTCAATTCAATTCAATTTTTATTGCGACAGAATGGAAGCCCCAATGCTATGCTGTCTGCTCTACAGCTTAAAAACTGGCGTACCCTACCCACGCCCAACACAACTGCCACCCAGGCAAGCCCTGGAGCTCTGCGATACCAACATAGCCAACGCAACTACAGCACTACAGTACTCAACAACCTTCAAAACGGAGGGGAGCAAGTACGCCAAAGCTGGCCTGCTGAGGTCAGGCGACGAAATCCCTGAATCTACCGGTTGCCCTACAAAACCCCAGAACCTTACGAACCTTGAGCCATCCATAAGGCACATGCGGGGGAATATCCTACCCAGTTCAGCAACAAGGTATTCTAAATCCCTATCAGACTAAAACCAAACTTTAGTAACAATTACCAGCGTTACACGTCCGTTATTGTTACTAAAGTTTGGTTGTAGTCTGATGGGACAATACCTTATTGTTCAAAGTGTATTGTTAAAGCATCGTTGCTTGGTGGAACGGACTGTTGCTTGATTTAGTATTTCCCACTTCAACGAACAATGGAAATGAGAAGTTGCCCCGTCAGTCAACAACAAATTTATTGTAACAATATGACGCATGGAACAACATGTCAAAGCACATTGTTAAAGAATTGTTGCTCGGTTGTTGTTTCGAGGTTTCGGAAAACAAGGAAATGAAACGTTTCCCTTCATCCGGCGACAGTGTTTCCGTTTGGTGCTGCTGCATGAAACGAATGTAGGTTAAGACGACAGTCGTATAGCACGGATTTTGCAGAACTGGCCGGTGTGAGCGATTTAATGCTCACTTTTGGTAGAGCGACGTCCTCGGAAATGTTGAACATCCTCGGGGCTTCGCCTCCTCGGATGATTCCACACCTCCTTGGACGTCACTTTGCCAAAATGGTGCATTAAATCGCTTACACTGGCCCATTGTTGCAAAATCCATGCTATAACCTTTACTACTACCGCATGTTTCAAATTTCGTTCAGGTTTGCGCAACCCAATGCGGCCAATTGTCGAACGGCTAGTCGTAACTATTTACGTCAACCTACGTTAAAATTACCCTGCATGGGTTTGAACCTAGCAAATAGAAGTGAATATATCACCCATGCTACGTTAAGTCCAAGCCACTCCGCGGTAAAACAACCTTAAAACAGAGAAGTTGGTGACGCGTTCGAGCCAAGGTCCATCGGGGTAGAAATCGCGTGTTTCTTGGTACCAAGCGACTCCACGCTACGCTGAAGTGCTGGAAAATTAACGCCTCTTCACGCTACTACAGGAAAAGTAAGATTCGTGTGATGTTGTGTCAACTAGCCAGGAGCTGGGAAGCAAAACCCGCAGCATCTTTCCCAGACGATCTTGTGCAAACGGTGCCACGTAAAGCGAGGGTTAAACCTGGAACTCTCAGATTGTGTGTAAGTCGGGGGGCATTAATAAGCTTCCTGAAATGTTTTCAAACTTTACCTTGGATACAGATATACAGAAAGCATGGATGAGAGGCTGCTTTGTACTGCACCTTACTAAAACGTTAAAGTTACATCGCTCATTTTAAGACTTGTCTTTGTCCACTATTAGAAGCAATCCAAGCATACATAGATAGACCAAGAGTGTAAAAAAAAAAGTTGAGCAATCTGCACTCTAGGTGTACGCATAATTTCCCACGGTTCCTATTGCACCATTTGTAGCATTCATTGGTGTTTCGTACGTGTGGTACCACTGTTGTGTTTGGAGATGTTATTTTAAGTAACGTGTTCTCTTTTAACACTACTGCCTTCTGTATTCACATTGTGAGAATTCGTTATTGTTGCGTACTTAATTGCATTAGGGGTGGCATGACAATCGATAATTCGATAATATCGCGATAAAAAAAACTTTAGTCGATTATCGTATCGCACGCTTTCTGATTTATCGAATTATCGTGCAAACCCCGATGCTTAAATTAGGGATGCACCGAATATTCGGTAATTATTCGGTATTCGGCCTATTCAGCCAAAAATTCAAGTATTCGGTATTCGGCCGAATAGTGATATTCGGTTTTCGGCCGAATAGTGATATTCGGTTTTCGGCCGAATAGTGATATTCGGTTTTCGGCCGAATAGTGTGAAGATTTGTTGGTATTCGGCCGAGTATTTTTTAGTATAAATTTATGTAATTGTGCGAATGTAGCATTTACTTTTTGGCTTGTGAGGAATTGCCTTCTGACATTTCCAAAAGAAGGAAAAAAATGATCAAATATGTTTAAATTACAGGTATTCGGTCAAGTATTCGGCCGAATAATTCGGTATTAGGTCTATTCGGCCATTATTCGGCACAGAACCGAATAATTTGGTGTTCGGCCGAATATGAAAATTGTTTGGTACCGAATATCGGTACTCGGCAAGTTGAGTATTCGGTTGTATATTCGGCTTTTGGTATTCGGCAAGTTAAGTATTCGGTTGTATATTCGGCTTTCGGTATTCGGCAAGTTAAGTATTCGGTTGTATTCGGCTTTCGGTATTCGGCAAGTTAAGTATTCGGTTGTATATTCGGCCTTCGGTATTCGGCAAGTTAAGTATTCGATTGTATATTCAGCTTTCGGTATTCGGCAAGTTAAGTATTCGGTTCTATATTCGGTTTTTCGGCAAATTTTGTATTCGGGGCATCCCTAGCTTAAATTGTCATATCTCAGAAACTGTAATAGCTAGAAACAAGCTGTTTGTGGCATCATGTGCGGAATTACAAGTGTTATCCAACCAAGTAGGCAGTACTGTTGCTAGCCTCTTTAGATGATTGAAGAGTTAGTTTAATACAGACAGTATTTAAGCATTAAGTAGCTACACAACTGCTGAATTGTTTCTACAATGTGAAGAAGTAACGGACAATGGCAATTGCATTTTCATGTCTATTGTCTAGAGCCACACAATTCACATTCGTGAAGGTTGCACTGTAAGCTTCAGTCAAGGTTTTTTTTTAATTAATGTTTTTTTTTTCAAATGGTTATTCCAGTCTCAAAATTTGTTTTATCGAGATATTATCGATTATCGCGATAATTAAAAAAAGTTTTATTGGGATAAAAGATTTTTGCATCGTGCCGCCCCTAAATTGCATAGCTTTCGCTTATACTGTTACGTACTTAATTGCTTAGCTTTCACTTATTGTTGCGTATTTAATCGGTT